>JAVHNN010000015.1:0-54634 GCA_031439585.1 Pterocarpus macrocarpus
CTCGGAAGTCAGAAGTCGAAAGTCAGAACTCGTCCATGGGCTCACCGTATGTATGGTAGTTCTTTAGTCAAACTGACCCCCACCGAACGAGTTCTGTTCTCAACATGTCACTTAACCAACCTCACTTAACGTGAGACAGTTAACTTCTTCCTTGTCCTTCTTCCCCCAGATTCCGAGTTTCAAGTTTCGATTTTATTATGAAGAAATCACATGACACTTAAACGAAGTTAACTTTTGTCAATAATAAGGGTGGTTAGTGTAATATTACTAAATAAAGGGGTGTTAGGTATAATCATACTAAATCTTAGGGGAGGTAAGTGTAATTCATCCTTATAATTAATAATTTTTCTTAACTAATTATGGTAAACACTAGATGAGTTTGGTAAAGTTGTAAAAATGGCGGTAAATCTTCATGAATTTGGATTTAAGCGTAAAATACACATAAATCCAAATCCATAAAAATTTACCTCCATTTCTCAACCCAACACACCCTAAGTATTAATTTTTCCAAAATGTACCTAGGCATGCTTTCTAGGAAAAGGTTTATAAGGGTAAGTATATATTGATTAATTTTGTCAATATTATAACATTTTATTTATGGAATTTAACATCCTCACATTGCGATATTGCTTATTGATTGGTGATAGGGTGTACTGATTGCCAAGCCATGCCAATACGATATCTTCAACCGTTGGTTTCTTTCTCTTTCCTGTATCCCATTGGACATTACCTTTCACTACTTTGTCCATATTATATTTCTATCATTCTTATCTGAGCCTATCAGATCTAATAGTTCTACTCTACAGCCATGGCGGAAAAGGTAAGTAACAATCTTTATCCATTAATTCTCACAAATATTCAATTTTTTTGCTGCCTTTATATTTAGATAACTCGAATTTCATTCTTGCCATGAATTAGTCACATTCATCAGAACCCCATTGATGCCTTTTGCACCCTCTTAAGCCATTAATTTAGTTCAATTGATAATTCGGTGTTTATATTTTACTCAGCAAGTTACGATGATGAAGCTCAAGGTGGATCTTCAGTGTGTTAAATGCTACATGAAAGTAAAAAGGGTCCTCTGCAAATTTCCTCGTGAGTTTTTCAACAGTATTTAATTTTCTCTCATATTTCGTTTTCCCTCGCATATAATTGGCATGGTTTGAGTTAATTTTAGTATATAACCTTTTTAAAAAAAAAAACGAAAAACTAAGTTTTGCAATGAAAATTTGATGAGGTCAATAAAGTAGAAGTTGGGCAACAAAATTGAGTAACGATTTGTGTGTGTTTTGCAATTTTTGTGCACGAGAGAAATTCGAGACCAGATATACGACGAAGAGAAGAATACAGTGACCATCAAAGTGGTATGCTGCAGCCCAGAAAAGTTGAGGGACAAGCTTTGCTGCAAAGGTGGTGGTTCCATTAAGAGCATTGAAATTGTGGAACTACCCAAGCCCAAACCACCTCCCGAGAAGCCCAAAGAACAAGAGAAGCCGAAAGAACCCGAGAAGCCCAAAGAACCCGAAAAGCCAAAAGAACCCGAGAAGCCCAAAGAACCCAAGAAGCCTAAATCACTTCCTCCACCAGGTCCACCGCCTGAGCCACCAAGACAGGGTGATGCAGCAGCACCTCCACCGCCCACACCGGCAGTAAAGTTTCTTGAACCTGTACCGGTCTCCGTTTTTGCATACCCATCACCGGCTGCTTCGGTTGGGCTCTTCTACCAGGGTGGCTTGGGTGGGCCCACAGGCTTTTACGGGAGCCCTATATGCGACAGTTATGGTGGGAGCGGGCCTTGTTACGTGGACTGTCACCGCCAACACTTGTGCGAAGAAGACGCATCGGTGTGTAGAATAACTTGAGCACTTGGGGAACAAGTAATTAAGATGCATTGTGCATTATGAGCATAAAAAACATCGAGCTGCATGTACCAAAACAATAAATGAAGGTATGTAAAAAAATGTAAAAGACTTGATTTCATCCATGGTTTCTAGTTGGTCTTCTGTTCTGGAATTTATCCGTTGTAGGGTCATTCGTAATGTATACCTTCGGCCAATTGCTGAGCTACTTATTGGAATGTACATTTAGCGGATTTGATATAATTCTATTCTAATTTAGTTTTCTTTTCTGGCACTGAAAAAAGGTGTCTCAATTGTGCATGTTTATCATTAAGCATGGTATCTATGGACTGGAATATGATTACTAGCTGAGTGGGATTTATCGCAGGTTGATTAAAAAGATGCGGCGTCTCTTGACCGGTTTTTAAATTTACGAGAAAATTGCATATGATGCAAAGTTGGAGATAGGGGTGTTCATCAATATTAGATTGACCCAAACCCAAAAATTCAAAACAAAGCAATAGAATTGATTAGGATTAATTCTGATCATAGTTCGTTTTAAGGTAAAATTAAACTAAATCATTTATTATTGATTCAATTTTGGATTTATAATTTTTAACTTGATCATCGGAATGCTTAATTCAATCATCCGACCAACTATTTTTTTTATTCACTTATAAGATTTTATAGTTTTGCAATTAAACTTTTAGTATAATAAAGTCATTTTTTATCTTCTTTATTTGTACTTTTTCAAGGAATTCATCTATTTACACCATTATTAAATGTGTCATAACCAAACTTTGCACTATTGCCATTTGTTATAAGAATGAAAAATTAAAAAAAAAAATTCTTTTGAGTAAACCCCAAAAATAGTCCCTGGTAATGTCTTTGATGGACATATTAGTCCTTGATAAAAAAATAATTGGTTCCATCGTCCTTGGCAATTTGCAAAATTGGACATCTATGATCTCTATCAAATGCAAAAATTAGACACTCGTGGGGCCTAACACATTTGCAATTGGTAAAGAGTTTGATGTGAAGGTAAAATATTGAGTAGGACTTCTCTAACCCATTTCACATGGCACTTTCTAAACTCACAATTTCCATAACTTTAAGAAATCCTCCCAAATGCACCATTTTGAAAAGTTAGGGGTTGGGAGGTGGGGTGGGTTTACAAGTTAATCAAATTGTGCGATTAAAAAGTGCCATAAGGGATGGAGTTATGGAAGTCCTAGTCATCATCTCCATATCAAACTCTATTAGTTACAATTGAGTCATAACCACAGGTGTTTAGTTTTAGCAATTGTCAAAGGCAATGGAGCCATTTTTTTTTTTTTGCCAGGGATCAATATGTCCCTCGAGAATATTATCGGAGACTAATTTGGGGTTTATTCTATCTTTTTTTTTTTTTCCCAACACAATGACGTCAAGATATGTTTAAGCTAGATTTTTGTCAATACTTGTCAACGAGTATTCAATAATAAATTTTTTGATTTCAAATCTCAACTTCAAGGAGAAAAATCATGTTCTCTTAAGAACTCTCAAGAAATTTAAGTGAAGTATACATTTAGAATCAATACTATGGGTGCGTTTATTTTAACTTTTAAAAAAAGTAATTATGAAACTTAAATTTGTTAAAAATGCTAAAATCTGATTTTTTTTTTCAAAAACTACTTTTTTCAACTTCTACGAAAAAAAGTGGAAAACAGATTTTTTGATATTCTAATTATTTTAAAAGAATTATCCTCAAATATTAGAAGTGATTTTTTTTTTTCAGTGAAAAAGTGATTTTTTGCCCAAATAATCACAAACAAATGCACTCTATATACACAAATATGACAGTAACCAAAGTTTTAGTTGAAATTGACACTTGAATAAATTCGACAAAGAATAAACAAGAATAGTAAGCAACAAAATTATGAAGGATGCAAATGTGAGTAAATGCAAATAAACAAACGAAAATCAAAGTAAAAGAAGTAATGTAAAAACAAACAAATGGAAAGCTAGTTAAACAAAAGAACAAATGTAAGAACAAATTAAATGAAGAAAGTAAACGTGATAAAAACAATGAATAAAGGAAAATAAAGAAAGATGAAGATAAAATAAAGGAGCAACAACAAAAGTAAATGAAAGCAAACAAGCTAAAGAAAGAAATAGAAAACTGCTTAAATTAAAGAATTAAATTACATAATGAGAAAATAATTCAAAGAAACAAAATAAAAAGAAAGCATGATGGAAGTTAATTTTTACTTGGTGTTTTTTCTTACTGTCAAAAACAAGTAAACAACAGTGTCAATTCATTTTTATATATCAATTCGAGGAACAGAAGTAGTTCCTCTTATGGATTCTTAAATTTAGAGCTTTTGTCAAAAGACTTTTGTGAATCGAATCTTTTTATTCGATGTATTTAGGTGAACCGTTGACTTTTTTCGAGTGTCAAATTCTCAAGAAATGAAATAAAGAAACATAATGAAACAACGAAGTGTAGGAATGATGAACTTCAAGGGATAAATTAAATGATAATCTTGGATAAATAAAGTTCAAATTGATAAACTTAATGTAAAAGAACAATGAAGAGAAGAAGGGAAAGGAGATAAAGATGAAACAAAGATTTAAATTGAAAACAAAAGAAATGAGTTCAAGGGAATGTAGTTGATTTCCCATTGACTCTATGTTGTCAGTGTGATGAAGGAGTGTTTAGGGGTGTTATGTAATGTCCCGATTTCCGACCTCCTTAACCACATTTTCCGATTTCCGACTTAAGAATGGGCTGGGTTGACTTTCCCGAATTCCGACGTTATGCTACTCCAATAACGGACATCCGACTCCATCTTCGAATTTCAGATAGATGGGATAATTTCCGAGTTTCGAGTTTGTCTTGCATAATTTCCGACTTCATGTTCTAGTTTCGAGTTAAATGGGTGGCTTTCGAGTTCCAATATCTGACTTCGAGTTAAAGTATATTGGGACATGACTTCTGATCTCCAAACTTATGTCCAGGTCTCCAATAAGGATTATTACCGATTTCCGTTTTCGTCTTCAACTTTCAGCATAATTTCCTACTTTCGACCTTAACCAGCATTCCTCATTTCCTGACTTCCGACTTAATCTTCAAGTACAAACAACACGAACGTGATTACCGATACTCGAGTTTCAGCCGAGGTACCCGAGTTCCAACCTCAGACCTCATGTTTCAAAATAGTGTACGTGGTTTCCGACCTCAGAAGTTATAGTTTAACACAATGGTACAAGTTCCGAACTCCGAGTTTAATGTAACGAGTTCCGGCCTTAGAGTTGAACTCAATTAGAATGGACACGAGTTCATATCTTTGGGTTGATTTCCAAGCCATACACGAGTTCCGATCTCCTAGTTTATTCCCAGCATTGGTATTCCTGGGTTCAAATGGGAGTTCCAAGATTATATAATTGCGAGCTGTATGACTTTTGACGTCCGACCTTCCTTCCAAGTTTCAAATAAACCAGACAAGATTTCCTCAAGTCACAAACAAAATGGGACGAGTTCCGACATCTGGCTTCAGCTCCAAGCTCAAGTAAAATGGCACGAGTTCCGACTTCAAGCATAATGGAGATGAGTTCCGATTTCAGGTAGAACGGAAGCGTATCCCACTTTTGGGACGACGTGGAGAGCAAATTGGTCACAAAAGTGAGAGACATGGCCGAACTTCAACTATAAAACTCCAACCAATCAACACCACAACTCTCATGTATTTAAGTCAGACTCCCCTCCTCATTTCCAGCTGATTTACGCCACTTTCTTTCCCTCTTGCTCCAGCCTTCTTCTTCCTTTCTCCCTCTCAATCTACTCTATCAAATCTCCAAGCTTTTTCAAAGTTCCATCAATCCAAACTCAAATTCAGCAAGATCACACCCCAAAGAGGTAGGATTCCATTCTATTCTTGAATTATTTGCACTATGATTGCATGAAATGGTACTCTTCTTCATGTATTTGATGGATTATTGGATGTATTATGATGGATTATGATAGGATTAATAGGAAATCTTGAGTTGGAATTAAGGTTAGAAGAAGAAAACTAGGAGAAGTGAAGGTTTGGAATGCTATCTAGTTGAGGAATTCCACAGCAGTCCGTATGGCGGAGTGTACGACTCCGCCTACAACCGGTTAAATATGATGAAACTATTTTTAGATGAAAGTAGACATTCAGGGTTTTCCATACATATATCGTATAAGGTTATTGGATTAGTATTGAGAGAGATATAAATTTTGGAAATTAGACCTAGGAATCAAGACTTTCATTCGGGTAGGGTGACTTGAGGAGGGTATAACTTATCCTATACAACTCCAAACTGAGTGAAATCAATTTTGCTAGAAAGCTTACACAAAGGGGAACATCTCAATATTAAATTTCGAGTTTGTTATGACCCCAATTGATCCCAGTGATTCGAGGAAGTTACCCTATGTCCAAACTGAGCCAAGATAGAGTATTTCAGAAAGGTGGAATTTCAGGACTTATAACTTGAGCTATACTCAAGCAAATGGAATGAAACTTCTGGCAAATGAAAGGTTGTCCTGATAGCTTCAATATGAGACCAATTCCGTATGATTTGAGCTTAGTTTCGATTTTTAGTGAATTTATACTTCCAGGAGTGTAATTCAGGTTAGTGACTGAATAGGCTGAGGCAAAATTTGAATATCCTGAGTTATATAGATCAAAATGATATAGGACCAAAGAGGTTAGAAAGTAGACATATAGAGCTATGACATATCCAAAATTCAGGTTTAAATGAGTTGAATAGAAATAAAGGTGGATTATACAAAATTCAGGCAGAATTGAATAGAATTGACGGAAGTGACCTAATTGATGATTTCACAAGTGTTAGTGAAACATATAAGGTTTGAGTCAAGGATTGCCAGTTTTACATTGATATATATCTGTTAGATGGATTATATTGCTATGACTGATCTGTTTGTAAGAACTGGCACTATTCATGGGAAAACAGAACTGATCTGTTATGTTGCCGGATTTACGGCAGAAGTCTATGAAACTAGGAGGAATGTTTGTATGCAAGAATGATATAAGCATGATATGAGGTATATGAGAATAAATCAAGAAGCAGTATGAGCGCCGGTAGAATGGTGAAGAGGCTACGGGCCTTTATATGTCATGAATATCTATGTGAAGATCATATGTGCAATGATATATGAAAATAAACGAAGTATATGTAAGAGTACATTTAGCATGTGTAACACCCTCCTAAGTACAGTACAATGCTTAAGTCATAGTACCACACCCTAGAGTTGTTATGGTTACTGAACGGACCTTATCTGACAGCAACTTCCGCTGCGCTACTCTGATACCTCTTGAACTTTCTGGAGACAACACGGAAAATAGGAATGAGAATTTTAAATTCTCAGTAGGATTCTCTATAATACACATGGAATGTCATCGTTGTCATCCCCAGTTTGCTTCGGTTTATTATGAAAAAGGTGAACATCTTTGCACAATCTGTTTAATTATACGTTTCGAAAAGATCTTATCCGAAGCAAAGTTCATTTTAATCATACACTTAGCATTTGGGAGAACCCATAAACTTCATTCAAATATAATACCACGAATAACACTGTAGCATATTAAAACACACATAACATCAATATGTTGGGAATATAACATCTGCATATAACTTTATTCATACTTAAATTTATGCTTATTCATAAAACTTGCTTTTCTTTCTTCATCTTCCTTTTCATCATAAAATCTTTACATGCCACATTCCAGAGTATGATCGCCATGTCATACCCCATCAGAGCGTGATCGCCATGTCACGTTCCTTAGGAATATGGGACCTTCATTCGGTACTTACACTAGCTGGGTCATGCCATGCCTCATGTAAGTTCTGGTGTCTGCATATACTTTAATCTTTAGTCTTTGGTCTTTAGTCTTTTACTTGGCACGCCTAGGCGTTACGTATCGCCGTCCCTAGGGTGCATTTACTGCCCTTGGGTAGCCTGGCCTTGGAGTGAGCTCGTCAGCTTCACCCGTGACCGTCGTCACACCGACTCACCCGCAAGGGGACCCACGTGCCTCTAGTCTTGGAGGGATCTCATTCTGGTCACGTGCCTCTAAGTGAAGGGATCGATTCTGGTCACGTGCCTCAAAATTGAGGGATCGATTCTGACCACTTGCCTTCAACATAGAGGGATCTCATCTGACCACGTGCCTCCAAGGTAGAGGGATCTCATAGGTTTTGCTGCCTTCACAAGGAGGGACCCAATATTCAATCGCCTCGGTGAAGGGACCCATGTCTTTATCATTTAACTGCCTTCACAAGGAGGGACCTCAATTAACTGTCTCCGAGTGAAGGGACCCACATTCAATATATTCACATTCTTTCATTCTCATGCATAATCAAGCATAGTCATACTGAGTGTACTCGTACATATACCTCATTGATTTTCATGTATCATCGCACACATGATTTTCACATACATGTTTATTACATATAAAGGCCTGTAGCCTCCTTACCATTTTACCAGTACTCATGCATATGCTACATCATTTACCCTCACATGCCTCATAACATACTTATGTCATTCTCAAATATAGGGTTTCTATAGACCCATTCATACTCTAATTCGTCCTTGTTTGTACACATTCCCTAGTTTCCTAGACTTCTGCCGTAAATTCGGCAGCATAACGGATCAACTTCGTCTCCCCATGAATAGTGCCAGTCTTCACAGACAATTCAATCATAGCCATATAATCAATTTAACGCATATACATCAAGGTCTAACTGGCAATTCTCGACTCATACCTTATATGTTTTTCTGATACCTGTGAAATCACCAATTGGATCACTTTTGCCCATCTATTCAGTTCTGCCCGAATTTCATATGATCCACCTTTATTTCTATTCAACTCATTTAAATCTGAAATTTGGGTATATCATAGCTCTATGTGTCTACTTTCTAACCTCTTTGGTCCCATATCATTTTGATTCATAAAACTCAAGATATTCAACTTTTACCTCAGCCTGTCAGCCACTAGCCCGAATTACACTCTTAGAGGTATAAATTCACTAAAAATCGAAACTAAGCTCAAATCACACGAAATTGGTCTCATATTGAAGCTAACAGGACAACCTTTCATTTGCCATAAGTTTCATTCCATTTGCTTAAGTATACCTCGAGTTATAAGTCCTGAAAGTCGACCTTCCTGAACTACTCTGTTTGGGCCTGGTTTGGATATAGAGTAACTTCTTCGAATTACTGGGAACAATTGGGATCATAACAAACTCGGACTCTTATATTGGGATGTTCCCCTATGTGTAAGCTTTCTAACAAAATTGGTTTCACTCAATTTAGAGTTGTATAGGGTGAGTTATACCCTCCTCAAGTCACCCTGCCCGGATGAAAGTCCTAAACCCTAGGTCAAACTTCAAAAATTCATATCTCTCTCAATACTAATCCAATAACCTTATATGATATATCTATGGAAAGCCCTGAATGTCTACTTTCATCTAAAAATGGTTTCATCGGATTTGACCGATTGTAGGCGGAGCCGTACATCCCGCCGTACGGACTGCCGTGGAATTCTTCATCCAGACAGCATCCTAACCCTTGGTTCCTTCTAACTTTCTTCTTCTAACTTTAATTTCAACTCAATATTTCATATTAATCCTATCATAATCCATCATACACATCCAGCATATCATCAACTAATCATAAAAAGAAATCTTTCATGCATCCTTTGTTTAGAGAAATTAAGATTAGAGATTGAATCCTACCTCTCTGGAGTATGATCTTGCTGAATCTGATTTCTGGATTGATGGACCCTTGACCAAGCTTGGGGATTTGATGGAGTTTGGTTGAGAGAGGAAGGGAAGGAGAAGGCTGGAGCAAGAGGAAGAGAAGGAGACGTAAATCAGCTGGGGTTGAAGGGGAAGTCTGACTTAAATACAAGAAAATGTGGTGTTGATTGGCTGAAGATTTGTGGTTGAAGTTCGGCCACGTCTCTCACTTTTGTGGCCAACTTGTTCTCCACGTCGTCCCAACATTACTTGAAGTCGGAACTCGTGACCTTTTTACAGTGCTTGAAGCTGAAACCGCATGTCGGAACTCGTACCATGTTGTTGGTGACTTGAGGAAATCTTGTTTATTCTGATGCTTGGAATCAAGGTCGGATATCGGAAGTAATGCAGCTGAAAATCATATAATCTCGGAACTCCATATATGAACTCGGGAATGTCAATGTTGGACATAAAATCGGAGATCGGAACTCGTGTATAACTGAAATCAACTCAAATATTTGAATTCATGTCCATTAAGTTCAACTCATATACCACTGTGTTAAACCATTACTTCTGAGGTCGGAAACCACACACACTATTGTGAAGCATGAGGCATGAGGTCGTAACTCGGGCATTCGAAACCCAAGTACTTAAACCTGGAAGTCGGGATTTATATACAGTGTGTGATGAGATCGGAAACCGGGTATATTTAGCCTTGAAACATGAAATCGGATATTGAGCAAGACTAAATCGGAAATCGGAAATAACACTCCCTCTGAAATTCAAAGATGAAGTCGGAAATCGTGTTCAGCTTCATGCTGATCGGCTTTGAAATTTAAGATCGGAAATCATGGGAATTGCTGCCAAACTAAGTCGGAAATCGGATATTTAGTAAGGCGAACTCGGAATTCGGAATTTATCCCATCCTGTGTAGAATTCGATGATGAAGTCGGGAATTGAAATTGATCAGTCCTGAGGGCGAAGTCGGAACTCGGAAAATGGATGTTACAGCATGCCTATGCATGACCATGTATGAGAATGAAAAGACATGAATATATTAAATGTTTAATATATTGAATGTCGGTCCCTTCACTCGGAGGCAGTTATTTGAGGTCCCTCCCTGTAAAGGCAGATAAATGATAAAGATATGGATCCCTTCACTTGGAGGTAGTTGCATATTAAATCCTTCCTTGTGAAGGCAGCTAAAACTTGGGTCCCTCTATGTTGGAGGCAGTTGCACATTGGGTCCCTCCAACCTAGAGGCAGTGGGTCCCCTTGTGGGTGAGTGACGACGGTCATGGGTGGAGCAGACGAGCTCACTCCAAGGCCAGGCTACCCAAGGGCAGTAATAGCACCCTAGGGATGGCGATAAGTACCGCCTAGGTGTGCCAAGTGAAAGCTAAAGATTAAAGACTAAAGACTAAATATTAAAGCATATGCAGGTACCCCACTCATATGAGGCATGGCATCGACCTAGCTAGTGTGAGTATAGGGGACAGAACTTACATAAGGCATGGCATGACCCAGCTAGAGTAAGTACCAAAGGTAGATCCCATATTTCTAAGGATCGTGACATGGCGATCACGCTCTAATGGGGTATGACATGGTGATCATACTCTGGAATGTGGCATGTAAAGATTTTATGATAAAAAGGAAGATAAAGGAAGAAAAGTAAATTTTATGTATATGCATAAATTCAAGTACAGATAAAGTTATGTGTAAATGCTATGTGTAGTTTAGTATGTTGCAATTATTATCCATGATATCATTTATGAATTGATTTTATGGGTTTTCCCAAATGCCAAGTGTGTGATTAAAATGTACTTTGCTTCGGATAATGTATTTTTCGAACTATAAAATTAAACAGTTTACATAACATATTCACCTTTTTCATAATAAACCGAAGCAAACTGGAGATGACAACGATAACATGATGTATTGAGAATCCTACTGAGGATTTATGATTTTCACTCCTATTTCCGTGTTGTCTCCAGATAGTTTCAGAAGTTCCTGAAGATGGCTGAAGTTGCTGTCAGACAAGGTCCGCTCAGGTAACAGTAACAACTCCAAGGTGTGGTACTATGACTTAAGCATATTACTGTACTTGAGAGGGTGTTACATGTTACAAGTGTGTGTTGTAACATTCTGAACCCTAAGGGTAGAACGGGATAGAAGGAAGTTTGGGCCCGAGGCAAGAACAAAACTATAAATAGGAGATCGTAGAAAAAGGAAGGGCAAAATTGTAATTAGGTGAGTCATAGAAAAAGTAAGGATGAGATTGTAATTAAGAGTTTACGGTTGACAAGAGGGACAATCGTAGAAAAATCCCGATTTCGGGATTATGTGGGCCCCACGACCCTAGTAGACAACTAAAATATATGTAATAACTCTGTAACTGATATTCTACTCTCGATTTTAAATAGTGTGAGATTACTCACACTACATATATAATATCTCGGGTAACTCAAAGTACCTGAATTAACACCCAAACGCTTTAAATTGATTCTCATCTTCTTCTCTACAATATCCCTCTATCAATTTAATGATTTAACACTAAGTGGAGTCTCTCCACCATCATTGATGTTGCTGCCATGAAGGAAGAAAGAAGCTAGGATGTTGCTTTTGTCTTCCTTACTATCATGGTTTCAAGGATTTTGAGGTAGGTGATTCAAATCCTTAGTTTTGATTGTGCTTGTAGGCTGTGTGGTTGTTGTGTTCTTATGTGTATCATCCTTGGTTTATGCTCATATGATACTGTTATTGATCTTTTCTAATGATTTAAGATAGAAAAACTTGGTTTAGGTTGAAGATTAAACCATAAGAACAAGATTGAACCAAAATAGAAAATCTATGAGATAGAAACCCTAGGCAATGTCTGTACAAAGGAGCCTATAACTCTCCCTACAGAACTTGAATTCAAATGAAACTAATTTTAAATGAAACTAGACTTCAATAGCAATCTAGGGATATAAACTATAAGACTATTGGATTTAAAATGAATTACTTATAATTTTTAGAAGTTAACTATTGGAATTCACTCTTTGCCCTGACTAAAGGATGATGAGAAAGGAATAACTTGCCCTATTTAACTTTAAATTAAGTGAAACTAATTTTATTAGAATGGTAATACATAAAAATTTTGCCATAAAAATTTCAGATTTAGATCATAAGTGGATTTTCCCCATAAATTCTTGAAAGTTAACCCATGCTCTGTTTGAGTTGAGATAGGGCAGCCAACTTGAGGAGCTCATAACTTGAGCTCTAGTTCCCCAATTGGAGTGAAACCTATGAGGATTGAAAAATGGTTCTAATAGCTACAATTTGATACAAAATTTAGATAAAAATGATGCATAATGGATTTTTAGTGATTTTCTAAATTAAAGTGTGCAAGTCTATCTTGAAACAGAGCAATCTTGAGTAAAACTTTAATAACTCAACTTATGGACCTCAAAATTTAGTGAAATTAAAGAGGTTTAAAGTAGACAAATAGTGCTACAATGTATTAAATTTCTAGATTAAAATGAATTAAAATGGAATTATAGTAGAATTTAGAATACAAGATAGATTTAAGGATAATGGAGCAACTTAAGAAAATCTTGACTTAAGGGTCCTACAAGCTATGAAAGATTCATGGGCATAAAATTATGGCAAATTTCACATCCATATAATGTTATATTGATATGATGTCAATGATAAACCTAATTGATATGTATGGCTAACTGCTTATAAAATGGGATGCCTATATGTTTAGCTGTTATGCTGCCAAATTTTCGGCAAATGTATATAAATGTAAAAGTATCTATATGTGAAATACATGGGAGTCATGCATGCCTAGCTATGTGAAAGTGAAATTTGAAGCATATGCATAAGTGCATATAGCATGTGCATGCATGAACATCTTCAAGAATGAAGAAAGATATCAAGGACTTGCAAAGAGATGTACTGAGCCAGCAGTACTGTCTAAGATTTGGGCCAACCCCCGAATAGATTTAAGGGGAATAGATCAGTGTAAGGGTTAGGGAAGGTAAACCTATCACTCATTTATAGGTATGAGCTTGGATTTGAGAAGCAAGCTATTACCCAAAAGTGAGAGAGGCCATTCACCTCTAGGAGACCAAGTATAGGATAGCAAGATCAAGTTGCAAGTTAAAGAAAGAGATAGGCAAAGTAAAGTCAAGTGCACTTGCATCAAGTCAAGTATGAGCATTTGCACGTGCATATTTAAGTATCCCATTATACTATAATGTTATTATGATTATGAGTGACATATTACATTGTTATTGCTAATATATTTGTCATAAAATATGCCAAGTGTTTGCTAAAATATAATCTGTTTCGAGAAAGGTGTTTTCAAACTTGAAATTTAACTTATGCCGATGTATGTGTTCATGTTTTTATAATAAACAGTAGTGGCTGGAATGTTTATGATGACACATTATATGAGTAGCAATTTGAGTTTACCTACTGGGAACTTAAAGTCCTCACTACCTGTTTGTGTGTTTTTTAATAAACATTGTAGTATATAGAATAGATTTCAAGTCGGCACCAGAGGTCATGGAATACCTTCAAGACACAAGGCTTGGACCTAAGCCTAGTTCGAGGGAACAAAGTGGGTGGTGGATAGCCATGGAGTGAAGACAGTAGGCCAAGACAAGATTGATATACAATATTAGTTAAGTTCTTTTAAGTTGTAGTTATTTTACCTTATATATATATGAATATTTGAGATTACAAACCCTTATTCAATAAAGGATTTTGAAGTTTCAAGGCCATACTTGTATTATTTTCTCAGTTAAAAGTCTTTTATATTAGCAGTAACAACCTCTAGATATAGATCCATGACTTGAGCATGGCGTGTATGTTTGGAGGATGTTACATGTGTTTCCAAACTGAACCCCCTAAACATGGTGTCTCTTTCCCTATTTATAGACTAAAATGACATCGTTAGTTTTACCAAATGTCCTTGACATATTTCATCAAAGTTTTAGAATGCTCTTAATTTGAATTGCTAGTAATTGTTCCCGCCTTGGCTTTAGAAACAAGTTCCCATGCTTGTAACTGCTGCAATCATCAAGCTTTAGCCCCTCTTTGTAATTGTCTAATATTGCAACTTGCCACATCATCAACATCATACTGTTGAGTTCCTATCTCCACATGTTAACTCACTTTGACTTATATTGGACAAGGACAATACTCTTGAAGTTTTCTAAGTCCACATCTAGCTTCTTGTCTATTGTTCGATATTATCGACGTCGATTAAGTTTTCGACACTTTGAATAATTTTAGCCCCAACACCATGAGCATAAGTGTAACTCAAGGATGTAAAGGTACTTGTGCAATTGTGAAACAATGATTTTTGATTTCACCTAAGGACCTATTTATAGACAAACCCTACTTCTAATAATGCTGAAGCCTAAATGTCAAGTGGCACTGTGGAGGCTTGTTTATGGGTTATGGATCTTCATTTGTTTTTACGTTTTTCAATTTGGATGGTAATTGCTTGTGAACATAGTTAATTATTATCAAGAATCATCTGTCTCAAAAGTTTAAATTGTTGGGTAGAGGTAAATGAATGATTGTATATCTTAATATACCCACTCATACAAGAGTCCTTTGGGCTTGAAGTATGGACAATGCACAAGTCCATCTTTTTTATGCTGAAATTCAACTTATTTTATTTAGAAAAATGGGCACAACAATGATCAAATTCTAGACCACTTACTTATAAAGACTTTAATATCATGTAAAGAACCATATCTCCTAAAGATTTAAGGTGTTGGGTGGAGACAAATGAATGATTTTATATTTTAATAGTTATCTTGAAAACGTAGGTAGTTAGCTAGGAAAACATGAATTTTGACTAATAACCTTTAGAAGCCTTTGTAGTCAAAATTGCAATATTCTTTCGACTTGATTACCCTTAGCCTTCACATATTTTCTAAGTGTTTTTTTTTTCAATAATGCTTCCTTTACTCGAATTCAACTTGCATCTTACTGGGACATTCAGCTTATACTTATGATGTTTTGACATGTCTTGTTTGAGCAAATGTAGCGTTTAGCATATTTTTCTTTCTCATTGTGCCATATTACCTTTTCCACATTGTAAATCTTACACTACTATAATCATCTATGTTTATCTGAGCTCAATCTCCACATTCATGATGAAAAAGGTAAGAAACCATATTTCATTTTGATCTCTAAACCAACCATTTTGATAAATATTCGATTTAGTGACCCAAATGTGAAATTTATTCTCAGCATAAATTTGTCACATATATCAGCCCCACTAATTCTGTTCTTCTTGATAATGCTTTTCATTATTGAGCAATTAATTTCTTTCAATAGATGCACATTGGTGCTTGAATTTTAATGTGCAATTTCTTTTCCTATGAATTATTCACACAATTTCGAATTAGGAGTGGTAGTTAAGTAATATTTTCTTTAACAATTTATATTCAAACCTTTAATATTACAAGCAAAATTTGTTTAAGATTATAATTCACTTACATTGTGACCAACTACTGGATACAATACAGGTTAATGGTTAGAGAATGTTATCTTATCAGTTGTGTATAAATAGGAGAGTGCCATCATTTGTAATGTCATAGTTGAAAGTGAATAGAAAATTAGAGTCTTTTCCTTCACTCAAAAGAGGGGTTCTATTATTCAGTGATCTCATTGATTGAGAGGAGTTATGGCTAATGGTACTAATTTGTCTAAGTCATAAAAACTAGATTGACAATGTAGAGAGGACATTATTAAACTACTTGTTGCAAACTTTCACATCAAAGATCAAATTTCTACAATGGAAGCAAGTATAAAGATAATGGAAGAATCTATAAGGCAAATAGCTTGTATCATGAGTATCAATAGTAAGATCTCAATTTCAACAGATCAAAAAAGGACAAGTTGCACTTTACCCCCCTAAATTTTAGCAAATATGCACTTTACCCCTCTACATTTTAGCAAATGTACACTTTATCTCCTACATTTTAAACACGTGCATCGTGACTCCCTATCTTTTACCAAATATACACTTTGGCCCTTCTGTCAAGCTTCCTATCCATTCTCTTTGTTAGTGATCACATGACTTGCACATGACCTATTTATTAACCAAATTGCCATTCCTTTTTTTCTTCAACCTCACCTTTTCTCCCTTTTCTGTCTCTCTAGCCATAGCCTTCATCATCTCCATCATTTCCAAACCAAAACACCATAGCCAAACCACTTCAAGCCATTACTTTCAAAACCAACTCAAACCATATGCACCTTTTATCAAGCACTTAGAACTCATATGCCATGGCCTAAAATTCCTTCCATGTTCATAGCCATGAATTTGCCATAAAGACCCAAACAATCCAAAATGGAATAAAAAATGAAACCTACTCCATCTAAATCACCAAACATTCCCCTCAAACCTAGGGTCTTTTCTTTCTCTTATCTATAGAGAAACGTGCACAAACAACACAAAAATGGGGTTGGAAGCACCTGAAGCTAGGAGACGCGATGTAGGTGAATGATGCCAGAATGATAGAGCAATACAGCACCTATGACAATTGGAGCACGGTGGCAAGTGCAGAGCGAGGGTGGGACGGGATATGGTGGTTGGCAATCGTAGGAATGGTGGTGGAAAGCATCAATTACTATTCCTTCTCCTCTGTTTATTATTATTATTTTTTAGCTTTTGATGTGGTGTAGCTAGTGGTTGTGATGTGGGCTAAAGATGAAGGATATTGTTTTGGTTCTTGGTTTTGTGATCTAAAATGGTAACAGATGGCTACTGTATTCTTGGTTTTATTGGTATAGAATCTTAAAGTATTTGAGATTGAATGCTATTTTTTTTTGTTGCAATTTACTGATGTGATTGTCTCAATTTGGGGTTTTGATTTGATGATGGTTTATTTTGGCTTAAGCAAGATGAAGATAAGTGTGTTCTTTTGAAAGAATATGGTTATGTAGACAAAATCATGAGCAATGTGGATGTGAAAAGGATGGAGTTGAAGAACAAGTGTGAAGGGAAGAAAATAGTGTTTGGGGAAGAGAAGAAGTGACCATTGATAAAGAAGAGTGGGGAAGAAAAGGAAGGGCAGTTTTGTCAATAAACAAGTCATGTTCAAGTCACATGATCACTAATGGGGAGAATGGATGAGAAACTTGACAAAAGGGCCAAAGTGCACGTTTGGTAAAAGGTAGGGAGTCGCGTTGCATATTTTTAAAATATAGGGGATAAAATGTATATTTGCTAAAATTTAGGGGGGTAAAGTGCAATTTGCCCAATCAAAGAATAAAGCATGCTCTTGGCATTAGGGTTCAAGAGTCAAAACCCATAGAAGTTTCAATAACAATAAATCTAGAAGCACATATTCTTGATTCCAATAATCAAGAAACCATTGTAAGTGATGAGCAAAGAACTGAGTATGAAGGAAAAGGAGAAGAAGATGCGAAATAGGTTGTATGGTGGTCAAGAAGGAGAAGAAATGCATGATGATCATCGAATCGTGGATTTGGAGTAGGCTAGCTGCTCAACCACCAACATCAAAATATCATCATCAAAATGGCTAGGCATAGACATAAACGCGATGTGAAGAGATATACCTTTGATGGTAAAACAAGTACAAGTTGCAATCTAGGAGAGGACATGAATGGATGACCAACGATGGTAAGGGTAGTGATAAGTAACATTTTGATACATTGATTAACCCTTATATTTAGTTTATTGGACCTCTTTTGTGCTTAGTTGATCAATATTAGACACATTCTATGAGTTTATGCTCTAATTGGCCTTAATTGTATTTTTCAGTATTATTATAAATTTATACTATTTATGTATTTGAGCATATCTTGAGTTGTTGACCTCTAAAAATTACAAATTTTATATTGTAGGAAATCTGAGAGAAACATCTACAACTTTGATGAAGAAGTCAAAAACTAATTCAGATGTCTATTAGGACGAATTGGGCCACGAGTTAGAATAGGGGCTGTTGCGTTGGAACCTAAGCAGTGTGTACTAATTGGCTCATAACTTGAGTTGTAGAGATTGGATTGAGTTGAAACTGGTGCCATTTGAAAGCTATGATATAAAGCTTCAATTCATATGAAGAACACTCTCCAAAATAATGATATCTTGATGGACTTATTGGCTGTTGAATTTGACTGATGCTAATAGAGATACAACCTAGACATGCTACAAAGATTGGGCCATAACTCTATCCTTTCAAGTCCAAATTAAGCAAATTGGGTGTCCACTTAAAGCTAAGAGGTAGAGGATTAACTTAGGCTCAAGGGCAATATTGGATATTCACATCTTAGGTCTAATAAGAAGGGAGAAAACAGAGATGTAAAGACTCTCATCTCCAACTTTTTTCATTTTTCTCTCTTCTCTTCTCCTCTCTTCTTCTTTTCGTTTCTTTTCCTTTCATTTTGTAATATACTTGTTTTGGGTTCTATTTTGTAACCTTCATTGCTATGGAGGAGTAGGACTTCAAGCTAGTTCAAGGAGACTCCAAGGGCATTATGGTTGTAATCTTGAAACCCTATGCTTGAATCTCAATCATGTTTGTTTTCTTGATTCTTTGCCCTCTTTAATTTGTATACTCACATTGAATGATATTGATATGTGGGTTTATGAATGTGGAATTAGTTGGGTGATTACTGATTAGTTTATTTGTATGAACTTGATTAATTAAAGAATTAGAAATTGGGTTTGGATTCAAACTTAGGCTAATACAATTGGGGCTAGAAATCAATATAGGTTAATTAAAGTTGAGGTCTCAATTATCTAATCAATTTTATGTTGGTTGAATTCCTAGAGTTCTCTAGATAGAATTGTGGGGTTATTAGTAGAGGTCTCTCTAATAGCTTAAATTAGCCGCACTTTATGTGTTTGATATATTGTGCATTAATAATTGATTCACCTTATGCCTAAGGAACTCTTTCAACTAGTATTTTTATTTTTACCTAATTTTCTTTTATAGCTTATTTATTGCATGTTTGCACTGACTAGATAGCAACAACATTGTAATTTTGTGTCATTAAATTTTTTAAAATTGTAATTTGGAGTAGGTTGCAACACTTGCTACCAGGTAGCTATTACAGCACCTTGCATTAGAAGCATTACAAAGGGGAAGTAGAAGGCGACTAGGGAAAAGAAGTGATTATCTTAGTGGAGTTCAGACTCTAACCTGATAGGTCCAGCTCAAATTAGGAAGGAGAGGAGAAAAGTTGGATGTTTGCGAACCTAGAGTTCAAAGACCATGATTGTTTTTCTTCCCTATTGGACCAAACCTAATTCCTTAACAAGGGAGCTGTGCTGGGCCCAAACCAGTGCATATAATAAGGAAGCTTTAGAAACACAAAGGTTAGACTCAGCTCTGTAATGACATAGTTAAAAGTGAATAGAAAATTAGGAGTAATAATATATTGACATAGTTTTATGAGACACGTACAGTGGACACCGTATATAATGTTAGAAAAAGACAAAATCTCAATAGAAAAGAAACATGGGTGTACCGTATATGGTGAAAATTAAAAACATTTAAAGACAAGCGAGAAAAAAAAATTCACTCTACTATCTCAATCGCACATGCTCTTTCCCCTATGCTGCCCCACCCTTTTTCCTCCTTCCTTCTTGAAATTTTTTGGCCACTCTCTTTTCTACATCTTCCCTTCTCAAACATTTCTTCCTCCTCCCTCCTAAAATTTACCCACCGGATCGAGGGGAACCCGGATTATGAGCTCCTCCATTCTGATTTTTGCTTTAAAATTTGTAGCTTTTGCACTCACTCACATGGGTTAAAGTCTTGTGAAGCAATCAAATGTTCATTGAAATAAAAAATCTTAAAGCGCTTTATTTCCTAAAGTACTAAAATCTATTTATCTCAGAAAAGATCTTAGTTCTCGGAACTCCATTTTGTATAATCTAAGATTGAATGGGATAGCATGTACAAATATATCCAACTTTTTTGTAGGTTGGATTGGAGACTTATTTGATTATCAGGTGAGAAAACTATCTTGGTTGGATAACACATTAATTAATCAGGTAAGTACACTAATATGCCTTCTGGTTGTGAAACTTTGCAAATGGGTTTTACTTGTTGTAGCTTAGGTGGCTAGCACAGAAAGCCATTTTCGATTGCCTAGAGAAGAAGAGTAAGGGACTTTGGGCCATCTGTGAAATACTAAGCTGGTTTCCTATAGTTCCGTTCTTGTCTTTGTCTTCAATAAATCATGAACAACTTTTCTAGGATTTTGATGAGTGATTGTCTCACCATGTTGAATCTATATCTTTTCATGCATTAAAAATGTTACCAGATATTGTGACTCCGAGGTTAGTCTCTTGATCTTTCACAACCATTAGTCGAATCAACATGTTTTAAACGTAACCATTTTATTTTTTTTGATCGAGTTTTAAACGTGACCCTTATTATTATTATTATTATTTTGACGGGGTGCCCTTTATTAATGTTGCGTTCACGTTTGACCATCAAGTTAATTTGAAGTTAACATTTGATTTCCAAGCGGTTGCTTCCAACAGTGTATTTGTCAAGAAAGGTATAGCATAGCAGTATAATTTTTTTCTTAATTTGAAGAATGAAGTTTTTTTTGGTAGTGATTTGAAGAAGTTAATCCAAAGCTTTGAATTTGATTATTATTATTATCACTTATCTGATAGGGGTTTTCGAAGAAGAACTAATGTACATGTGCACGATGAAGGGTTTTGATAGGAAAAAAGGATAAGTTTTTATTTTTTTTAATAAGACAAAAGATTCTTTTTTTTTTTGTTTTGTGTACATCAGCAACATTTAAGTTAATTTGAACCTGGAGCATCGTGTAATCTCTCACCACTAGTACAACATTTTCAGTAGCTTCGAACACAAGTTATTTTTAAGTGGTTGATCTATTGAAATTGTTTTAAAGCTAATTATTATTTAGTTTTAAAAATATAAAAATTACATAGTCTGACTATAAAAATCGTTTCCTTAAAATTCCAACTGGTGTCCTGACTTTAGAAAGCTAATTTTTAAAATTTTCAATTAAGAAGAACATCTATAACAAAATTAAAACATAATAGCAAAGTTTTGTAGTATAATTATTTTATTTCTGTCATTTTAATTTTTTTTTTTAAATAAAACATATCTATTTAAAATGAAAAAATGTGAAAAAATCCTTATTTTTATTTTCTTTAAAAGCCCTCTCTCTCAAACATACTCTTACTAATCCTTGGAAATGAACATGGCAACTAGAACTTTGGATCCAGCTGTATTAAGGCTTAAGAAAGTTGATTGTTATTGTTTTCAGAAGTTTTCTACGTTCAGTTGTGTCTTATCATGTACTTTCCAAAGATGTACATAAATAACCTAAGAAATCTTAGGAATAGTTGTGCAAAGCCATGGTTGCATGACATGTTTAATCCTTAGAGTTATTGCTTTGGTTGCTGCTACTAGAGTCTTACGATTACAAGAAACTCTCTTTAGTTTTCAACCCTCATGACTGAGCATTATGAGAATATTCTGCTTTGATGGTAGTTTGATCATTCTTATTATTGAACTTGGATTTATTGGTTGTCTTATTGCCTCGATGATCCCAGCTTCAATTCAATTGACAATTCATGGTTGTGGGATATAATCTTTAGCTCTTATGAGGAAACTTGTGTAGGCATGTAAAAGCCAACCATGTGAAAGTTAATTTAATACTTGGATGCTTTGTTCTAATATTGTAATGGATAATAGATGACAATTTGATTCTTCTAAGAACATGATTTGTTATCTTTTGTTTCCATTGTCAATTTTATATTCTGCTGTTGCAAGGGCTATTCTAGTGCAATGACCTAAAGTGGTGAATTGACAGAATGATTATTTTGAAACTAAACTCATATCTTGATAATTTGTCAGATTTGACATTTCTTATGGCAATATTTAATATAGATGATGAAGCTGATAGGAAGAAAAAGGAGAAAGCTAGAGTCATGGTGGAAGAAGCGATATTGACACCAAAGCTACAACCAAAATTCATCATCCATGACAATACTGAACCAGTTAATCAAGTAGCAAATAATTTGCAGTTAGATGGAAGTAATCATTTGAAAGAGGATACAATTATCGATGAGTATGTATCTTGTTTAGCACATTAATTTCATAGTTTTGTTTAGCGCACACTAAAGGTCAAATCCACAATTTAAAATGTAGTAACTGCATTTGTCTTTGCTGAATGAAGGAGAAATTAGATTTATCATTATTTTTTTGAAACTGTTTTTAAGATGTCTTTGTGAAATTTTTTGGTGTATTTTATGACTTTTATGTATATATTTGCTTGAATGACATCAAATGCATGGAATATAGTTTTCTAGCTGTACCATGTATGTCCACATTTCAATGTAGTATCATGTTTTGCAGATATGCAAAAAGCTTGAAGCTTTAGGGTTGATCTCTTTCTATGTTTGGACATGAACTGTGAATTTTGTGATTGCATTCTTTCAAGAACATTGTTATAATGCTTTTATTTCTTACTCCTGTTTATGAACACTTCATTTATTTATTTGTAATTTTTATGGCTTAGGTGCACTTGTGGATTTCCTGCAAGCCAAAGGCCCATATATTATCATTTATTTTCTTCTTGTGGAGGACAAACACAAGAAGTTAAATGTTATAAAGGTGTTGCCTGGTGATATTTATGCTAGATGTCTTTAATTCTATAGAGAAAGAATGCACATATCCTCCATCATCATGTTGTTATTTGAAGAATGTTATCATGTTTATACCAGCATCGTTTCATCTTTGAAGAAAGATTTTTGCATTATCTTGTGAGTTTCTTTGATTTTTTTTTTTTTTTGTTATTTCACCCTTTTAATGTAGGTAGCTTATTCACATGAAAAAGTTTGAGTGGAAACTTTTTGGGTGCCACTTCGAGCCTATTCATCACCATTTTTTTTTTTTTCCGTTATGAATTAGACCTTCTAGGTGTGGAACATATTATGTCTATGTGATTGATGAATCTATCTTGTAATGTGGGGAATCTTGTAGTCATTCTAGCATAAGTCAAGTATATTATAATTTATGTGTAAATTATTTTATATTTTTAAATTTTTTGTAATAGCACTTGTAGCATTATTTGTTTGTTTGAGAAAAAATGTTATTAATTATTTGGCACTAATATTGTGAACAAAAAAATGAAGCTGAGTTACAAGAAATACTAACTTGATTCAATATGTTAATAACTTCTTTGTCAGTTGTTGATAATTGTCTTAGTATGTAAGTAACTTAGTAGATATTTTAATTTTTAGTGATATCACTTGTATCATTAGTTGTTTGTTTGAGAATAGCTTATAGTAACTATTTGGCGCCATGATCATTAAAAAAAAAAAACACCCAAGTTGAGCTACAAGAACTGGTAACCTAATTCAATATGTTAATAATTTCTTTGTCAATTGTTGGTAGCTATCTCAATATGTAAGTAACTTAGTAGATATTTTAAAATTTTTAGTGCTAGCACTTATACTATTATTTGTTTGTTTGAGAATAGTTTATGGTAACTATTTGGTATCAACCGGGAGTCACTATTCAACACTCTTATTATCACATGCTCATATTCCCATTTTGATTAAAAAAAGGACTAAAAGACTACAGGAATCAAGGGTTAAAATTTATTTGAACATACCCTACAGGCCAAGTTGGTGAAGTTGGTAACTTCTCAGGTCATGAAAATTTTCGAAGTATTGGGCTTCTCGATTAAAGAGGTTGCATCAAACAAGTTAAGAGGAGTCCTTGCGATTACAAATTGATAAAGGAAGCCTAAGCACAACATGGAAAGAGACTTACAATGCCTAAGGGAGATCCTTTTTTTTGTGCACTTGTGTAGTAACATGGCTTAAAAAGCCAGTAACTTCAGTTCAATAAGCTGGTAACTTTTGACATAAGCTGGTAACTTCTTAGGTACGAAAATTTTGGATGTATTGGGCTTCTCGAACAAATTTGTACCACCAAACAAGTTAAAAGGAGTTGCTGTGGTTACATATTGATAAAGGGAGCTTAAACACAACATGGAAATAAAGATGCACTGCCAAAGAAACATTTTATTTTCTTCTAGATAGTGCTTTTCACGACCCATCCCATGATGCAATCATGGGCCATGAGGTGAGTCCAAGGACAACATGCTGATAGAGGTGCAATGGCTAAGAGACATCATTCTTTTTTGCGCTTGGTTGGTAACGTGGCTCAAAAAGCAGGTAAATTTAGTTAAATAAGCTCGTAACTTTTGAAATAAGCTAGTAACTTCTCAAGTCATGGGAACTTTGGAATTAACGAGAGTGTGGAATAAATTGTGTTATTGCACAAGTTACTAGGAATCCCTATTATTATATATTGATAGAGGGGGCCTAAACACAACATGGAATAAGATTTGCAATGCCTAAAGAAGAATCTTTTTTCTGCATTTGGTCGGTAACATGGCCCAAAAAGTTGGTAACTTTCGCTCAATAAGCTCCTAACTTTTGATATAAGCTGGTAACTTCTTAGGTCATAGAAACTTTAGAAGTATTGGGGTGTGGAATAAATTTGTGCTACTACACAAGTTAAGAGGACTCAATATGATTATAGATTGATAAAGGTAGCCTGAACACCATGGAATTAGAGGTGGAATGAGAAAGAAGCATAATTTTTTTCTTACACTAAGTTGGTAATTTAGGCTCAAAAGCTAGTAACTTTAGCTCAAAAAGCTAGTAACTTTATGAGAAAGCTGGTAACTTTTCAGGTTTCTGGAAATTTGGAAGTATTGGGGTTATCGACTAAGTTCGTGTTACCGAGCAACTTAATAGGACTTTCTGTGAAAAATAGAAGTGCCGGGACTTAGAAGCATACATTTTTTCTTGCTTTGGGTTAATAACTTGAGCTCAAAAGCTAGTAACTTCAGTTCAAAAAGCCAGTAACTTCTTGCATCTTTGGAATTCTTGGCAGCATTGGGCTTTTGGAACAAATTTGTGCCACTAAACAAGTTAAGAGGTGTCATTGTGATTATAAATTGATAAAGGGAGCCTAGACATAGCATGAAAAGAGAGTTGCAATGCATAAGAGCCATTCTTTTTTCTTCTGGACAATGCTCTTCACGACCACACCCGTGATGCACCCACGGCTCGTGATGGGTAACATGGCCCTAAAAGCTGGTAACATTTGTTTAATAAGCTGGTTACTTTTTAGGTTATGTGAATTTTCGAAGTAACTTGGCTTCTCCAAAAAACTTGTGTTATCGAATACGTTGTGTGGACCCTTATGGCATTGCAAATTGATAAAGTGAGCCACAACAAAACATGGAAATAGAGGTGCAGTGCTTAAGAGACATCCATTTTATTTTTACACTTGGTTGGTAACAAGTCCTTAGCTAGTAACTTCAGTTCAATAATGTCACGACCCAATTCTAGCTATGACTGACGCGTTTGGGACATGACCCCTAATAAGCCTCATATATCACTTTTCAACTCAATATAGGTTTAATCTGCTCAATAGCAAACGTAAGTATGTATATATCTATGTCCAAAGTAGTTTACATAGTTCAATATACATATATATCAACTCTTAATATTACAAGACATCCCTGCACATGTAAAACAACCCAGGCTGGATCTTGCCTATGGTGACATGGAGCAACAACTATAGTAATAAATTATTCAGGGGTCTATACCAAGGATGGGCCATCAGACGGGAAGCTCTCCGAAGGGAAGCCGCTAATACGGTGTAGCGAAAGAACCAAATCTTTGGACAAATCTGTATTTGAAGCATAGAGAGAAATGAGGAGTGAATCCATCAACTCAGTGAGAGATAAGATACCTATAACAGGAGTGGGGCAAGCCTACAAAAAAGTGTTAACATAACAAAAGTTTATTAAGAAAATATACCTATAAAGCACCTAGTTGTAAAACTTGAAACAAATTTCCATTAGCAATTCCATAAATCATTCTTCAAGTAAAATAATCATATGTATGTATATATCTATATATATTGAGAGTACCACATAGTTTTCTAGAAAATGCACCTTGTTAATAAAACATCTCTAAAATATCTGTAGTTCAATAAATCATATTTCGGTTTCAAGAGATATAAACTTCCTTGAATATAAATATAGAACATTTGAAAAAAAACTATATAAATCATGTGTAATGAAAATTCAAAAATTGTAATTGTAAAGGGAGATTTCTATTTTAGAATTATCTTCCAGATGGGCAGCCCCGACAACCTGACCCCAGTGTGTCCGGCAATCATTCCGAACATGTTGGCCATACACGTTGGGCTAGCAACCCTCCTGCTAGCTGGGGCTTTACCAAGGTGCACCAAAGGCTAACGTTCACTACCGTTAACATACAGTTCTGTTAACAAAACCTTCCCATTCAAGCTGATTATCAAATTCCATTAGAATACTTAAACATCTATATTCCATACATAAATTCATCAAATCCTTAGCCATATGTTGTAACATCCCAAAACACAGAGCACCTATTTTGCACCATTAACTAATTTATTCAGTTGCATTAGAGAAATAAGAGTAATTGGGGTTGAATTAGAGAGGTTAGGATTAGAAGAAATTGGAGTTGGTATGTAGAAAATTTAAGAGAATCATTAGCATTGTTTTGCTAATTTAAGAAAAATTGGTGTAATTTCCGTGTTGTATGCCGCATGAACTAAGTCAGTAGAAATTTACATTGTTAAAACCCTAAATTGAGTGGCTAGAATTCAGCCACACGCCCCCTCAAGTTGGTGCCCTAACAGCCATAAGAAGGAGGAAGCTCAACCAAATTTAAGACCATTTAACATGCATTAATTGAAACATATGGGTCATTTTCACTCTTGCAACTCAAAACACAAAGTTAATTCCTAAATTCTCCCCTCATATTTTGGCCCTAAACAGACCTCCCTCTTTCAATTTCTTTCTCAATTCCATCTACCCATCTACAATTGTTCATCCTACTCAAAAACCTTCACCCTAAACTTTGCTTCTTTTGGTTGTAACTCAATATTTGTGGTAGGATTCTTGAGCTCTTCTTGATTTAAGGTTATGTGGATGATTAGGGTTTTTATGTTTTCTCCTTATTTTGATATTGTATAATGATTATATAACCTTTTTCAATTGATTGAACATGAGGATTCTTGGTTTTGGTTGGTGAATCAATCAAAAACTCAAGAAAGGACTTAAATTGGATTGCTGGAAATTGAAGCCTAGGAATCTATTCGTACCACAAATGGTATGGTTTGTCCTACAAAGGTCTAAATTCTATGGAGCTATTTTTATATGAAACTAGACATTCAGAGCTTTCCAACCATATAAATTATAAGCTTATTGGACCCAAAATAAGGGAGTTATGAATTTTTGAAGTAATCTCTTAGATTTTGTCTTGTGTTCTATGGGTTATGAAGGGTATATCTCGCCCTATACACCTTCAAATTGAGTGCAACAAATTATTTAAGACCTAATGTAACATCCTCCCGAAATACAGTACTATGCTTAAGCCATAGTACCATACTCAGGAGTTGTTACTATTACCTGAGTGGACCTTTTCTGACAACAATTTCAATCGTCTTCGAAACTTCTCGAGCTATCTGGAGATAACACGGAAATAGGAGTGAAAATTATAAATTCTCAGTAGGATTCAATTAACTATCACATACCGTGTCATCATTATTATCTCCAGCTGCTTCAGTTTATTATGTAAAAGGTGAACATGTTAATAGACTTTTCAGTTTTATAGTTCGAAAATGTATTATCCGAAGCAGAGTTCATTTTATTCGTACACTTGTTAATCAAAGGAAGTATCTAAACATAAATACAGCAGAATAATTAACGTTTGCATATAGATACAATTAGTCTCTTAATAAGCAGGGAAAAGAATTGAAGTATAAGCATAGCAGATCAAAGAACAACTAAACAATATGAATTTATAAGCAAGTGATTATTTCTCCTATTAACTTTCTTTACTTTCGTTACTTGGCACACTTAGGCGTTACGTATCACTATCCCTAGGGTGCTTACTTGGGTTTACACTTGAGCATTGTATATCGCCGTCCTTAAGTGCATCTTTTACTTGTATCTTGCCTTTCTTTAATCTTTACTACCTTTGGGTACCCTGATCTAGGAGTGAGCTCACTTGTGACCGTCGTCACACAGTACTAACCCGCAAGGGGTCCCACGTGTCTCTAGTCTTGGAGGGATCTTATTTTGGCCACATGCCTCTAAATTGAAGGGATTTCTCCTGGTCACGTGCCTCAAGAATAGAGGGATCTCAGCTAACTACTTGCCTCCAATGTAGAGGGATCTCATCTGACCACGTGCCTCCAAGGTAGAGGGATCTCATAGTTTTATACTGTCTTCACAAGGAGGGACCCAATTAACTACCTCCAAGTGAAGGGATCCAATCTTATCTTATTTAACTTCCTTCACAAGGAGGGATCTCATAACTGTCTCCAGGTGAAGGGATCCATATTTAATATGTTCATATCCTTTTATTCTCATACATAATCATGCATAGACATGCTAAATGCACTCATACATATGCTTCATCATTTACTTTCATATATCTTTGCACACATGATTTCCACATACATATTCTTAACATATAAATGCTCATAACCTCCTTACAATTCTATCGAAAATTCGACAGCATGACGAATCAGATCCGTTTTCCCATGAATAGTATCAATTTTAATAGACAGTCATTTATAGTAACAGATTAAATATAATACATTAATCTTTCAAACATCGACATGGAATTGTAACACTTAGACTTTAATTGAACTCATATATGCATTAGGGTGTCAAATCCTTTAATCTGGGAAATCCTACTCATATTTTTCAACTCTAATTGATATTGTAAATTTAGCCATAAATTATATTTAACTCATTTAGACCTGAATTTTGGATATGTTAAATTGTTATATGTCTAATTTCTAATTTCTTTGGTCCCATCAAGTTTTGAGATATATAACTCAAGTTATTAATATTTAAGCTAAGTTTGTCCTATTACTAGGCAGATTTGGACACTTAGATGTAAAAATCTACCAAAAATAGAAATCCTAATGGATTTGTGTGAAGCTTACATAGTTTTAAACCTAACTGACCCAATTTCATTTTCAATAAGTTTCATCTCATTTTACTAAGTATAGCTCGAGTTACATGCTACTAAAGTTGGGTGTTTTAGGCTGCCCTGTTCCAACCTGATTTGGACTTAGGGAAACTTCATTGAATTACTGGAAGCTATTGGAATAGAATTTGACTCTGAAATTTTTATGGGACTTTTATCTATGTCTTAGATTTCTAATAAAATTAGTTTCACTCGATTTAAAGGAGTATAGGGCAAGATATACCCCTCGAAATCTAGTTTGCTCAGAATCAGGGTTAGAATCCTAGGGTAAACTTCAAAAATTCATATCTCTCTCAATACTAATCCAATGGCCTTATAATTTATATGGTTGGAAAGCCTAGATGTCTAGTTTCATAAAATTTTTCATTAAGTTTAAACAGCTGGAGGCGGAGCCATACACTCCACCGTACGGACCGCCGTAGGTTTCCTTAATCTAATCCATTATGTTTGCTTGTCATCACTAGATAATCATCTAAAACTCAATTTAAACACAACAATCCAGCCATAAACCTTCATATAGGCTCATAATAACATCAAATACATGCCTCTAAATGAGTTCACAGCAGCTCCAATTCACAAGAAAATTCAAAGAAGAGGTTGAATCCTACCTCAAATTGATGTAGAAACTAGCTAGATTTGAGTTTTTGGTGGAAGAAGTGGGTAGAGCTTGGAGATTTGAGGAAGAGGAAGTGAGGAGGAAGAAGAATGAAGGGAAGGAAGCCAGCTGAAGGGGGCAGCACAAAAATGAAGGGATTTTGGAGTTTTTAGAAAGCATGGTAGTTAGGTTTGTGGCTTTTAATTGGTGGAGGGTTAAATGGTTGTGGTTTGGCCAAGTTTTCCTCTCCTTATGGCTGCAAGTGGTGCTGCCCACATGAGGTAAGTGTGGCTGAATTTCAGCCACTTAAACTAGGGTTGTTAGTGTAGAATTTTATTGATTTGGTTCTAGCAGTTTAAAATACCAAATTTTTACCGATTTCTTTCAAATCGGTAAATCATTATTAAATAGTTTTGTGAGAGTTCTTATGTATCTATCTTAATCTAAGTTTAATTCTTCTAATTAACACTTAATTAACTTCTAATTAACCTCTAATTAACTTCTAATTAATCTTACTTATCCGATAAAATCGAATAAATCAATTAGCGATATAAATTAATTGTTTTACCAATTTAGGGCCAATTTGTTTTCTATTTTTTTTTTTTTTGTGACTAATGACATTTTTGTAGTTTTGGGCAAGTCTAGGGGCATCCCATGTCATTTCACATGTGGACACCTTCGTGGCCCAATTGGCCAAGAATTGGGTTTCTACATTTCCGCTACATGGTTTTGCTTCGTTTAAAACCTTATTCTGCTAATTCAATTGATATAGGGACCTAAATGTCTTTTTTAAAAATATCAGGGACAAGGCTGTAAATAATAAAAGTTTGCCCAATGACGTTTTCATTATTTCTTATAACGTTATATGGGGATGTTACAACTAACATATAGGGTATTATGCTATAAAAATTTTAGAGTCAGATCTAAATTGTGCTACTCCCAGAAATTCTTTAAACCTGACCTAAGGTGCTATCCAGGTAAATCAAGGTAGCTCCCTTTGGCCTATTTGAGAGCTCATAACTTGGGCTTTACTTACCCATTTGAAATGAAACTTTTGGGAAATGAAAGATGGTTAAGTCAAATTCATTTAGATGTAAATTTAGGATAAAGTTGATAGGGATTGGAATTTTAGTGAATTTTTACATTTAAGTGTCCAAATTTGCCCCTCATCAGGGCAGTCTTAAGTAAAAACTTAATAACTCAATGTACACTCATCAAACTTAGTGGGACCAAAGAGAACTATAAATAGACAAGTAATGCCACAACATATTAAAATTTTAGACTTAGATAAGTTAAAATGAAATTATGGTACAATTTGCAAAATAGGGCAGATTCAAGGAGATGGAGGTGAATGACCAAATTCAAGAGGGTGAAAGCTCTTGAATTATGAATTGCAATTTATTGAGTATATTTATCAAACTCTCTATTAAACTGTTGAGATGATCATATATGATTATGATGTTTCTATTGTTTAGACTGGTTGGTTGAAATTGCTCTATCGCATTTTTGGGGAAGCTTATATCCAGCTATTGTACTGCTGAATTTTAAGAAGATATATATATATATATATATATATATATATATATATATATATATATATATATATATATATATGATACCTTATGATGTTAAGTCTTTCAAGTTTGATTTTTTATGAATGCATGAATTATGAGAAAAGTAAGGATTCCATATTACTTAGGTCAGCTCCGAAACGAAATTAAGAGGACCAAGTAAGAGATAATATAAAAGAGACATGGCAACCCTATCCTAAGGCATGCGACATGGTGATCACGTTCTGATAGAGTATAACATGGCATACTCTGGCATGTGCATGACGAACACATCCTAAGGAGTGTGACATGGTGATCACACTTCGATAGAGTATGACATGGTGATCATACTCTGGAATATGTATGACAAGTAAAGAAAATTAAAGAAAAAGAAGGAGAACAAGTGCATTTACATGATTTTATGATGCGTACCTACATATGCATAAATTGAAATCTCTTGTGGACCTTTTACTGCTGGTATGAAACTATTCTTTTAATTGTTAAGCGTGTGGATTAAATCAACCTACTTTGGAAGAATATGTTTTCTAAACTTAACAAGTGAACTCCTAGTCCTATGTATGGAATCACGTTTTCTTAATCAATCGAGGCAGTTGGGATGGCAATGATGACATAAATTGCTAAGGAGCCTAGGAAGCCTACTAAGAATGTAAAATTCTCACCCTGAGTGTGTTCCCGTGCCATCTCCAGACAGCTTAGGAGATCTCAATGAAGACCAATTCGGGAGACTCTGATCGAAGTTGGATGGGTTGCGGAAGACGATTGACAAATACTTCTACATCTATTAACATTAATTAAATGTTTCACTAGCTGAAACTCCTAGTAGATCTACTTGTGTACTTTGTAAAGCAAATTTATATTATAGTTATTTGTGAAATAGAAAAGATATTGTGTTTAATTCCCAACAACTAAAGCGAATAATAGCTCAAGGTCCGTTCCATTATCTATAGCAACTACTAAACATAAAGTTATGATTGAAGCATAATAACATATTTGGGAGGGTGTTACATATGTCATACTTCAAGATACACTTTTCAAATGCATCATCTTTTTTAAAATACCCATAAAATCGAGTCATGACTTTTTGATTATGTAAAATAACTATATTGCCAAATAAAATCTTTTCTGAGGACTAATGGTTTGTTCAAGTGTTTGTTCTTATTAGCACAAGATCATGCTAGACACTCATTAAAGAGAATTGGTTCATACAACATTTCATTTTCAAATAAATTCTCTAAACGTTCTTATATATCTCATATGTAATCCAAAGGAAAGAACCTTTTTTACAAGAGAATCTATAGTCTAAACAAATTCTCTCACAAAAAAGTGAATTAGAAGCATCAGAAGGACATTCCTAAGTCATCGAAGGACCACAAGCACATTAGAAGGATGATCTATCCAAAAGGCTTAACTAGAAGAGTGATCTTTAGAAAGTTGATCTGCATGAAGAAGACCTCACTCTCAAAGCTTGTCCTACATGATTATAGATTTTTTCTAAAGGTCAAACTTGACAAAATAGAGATCTAAAAGGAGCGTTGACACCTTAAAAAATTGGTGGACCCACATGGCTAGTTTTCCTCTTTGATGGTGTACTTACTTGTTGAGAAAGAAAGCAACCTACTTCTTTCTCCAGTCTAAGACTAGTGGATTCAAAAAAATCTAGGATCAAGGTCTAAAGTCTTAACAGCTAGATTTTGAAGTCTATATAAATCTTGAAGATGAAGAAGTAGCTAGAAATTCTACTAATTGAAAAATAAAAAGAGTATTCATCTTTCTTAACCTTTTGAACATCCAGAAAGTTAGTTTTTGAAGCTTCCTCTGAGAAAATCTTCTCATTGATTTGTAATAGCAAATAATCTCTTGAGATTAGTGAGAAGTCACTCCACTCTGTATCAAATTGATCTATACAATTTGAGTGATTTAGTGTGAGTGTTAATCAAACACAAACCTTCAATCTTGATTTGATTGTAACCTGACCCAATAGTGGTCATTATTAGCTTGAAGAGGCTAGGACAATACTACTTGACTTTTTAGCTTGAACAGGTTAGGACAATACTACTTGAGTTGTTAGCTTGGAGAGGCTAGGACAATACTACTCGGTTGTAATCTTGGAGAAGCTTATACAAATAAATACTCATGATTATAAACTCTCAACTAGTTTGTTAAGGACTGAACATAAGCATGTGGTTTGATCAAGCCAGTATAAAACTTTCCTGAGTGATTTTCTATCCTTATCTTTCTTTATTGTCCTTATAACTTGTGTTATTATTTTGTGCATTTTGTTAAATGTTATCTATGAAAGTTATTGTGAAAATAGTAACTTAGCTTCTTACCTAAAACACTTCCACAATCCAAGTCCAAAGACTTGAGAAAATTTGTTTAAGTTTTCAGGTTCAAAAAAGTTTTTGAAGTACGTTCAACCCCCCTTTTCGTACTATTTTCATCTTTAATCTTTAGAGTACACAACATACTCAGATTCCCAAGTGGTTTCCCCAACAATGTGGTTTTCTAAATCACCTTTACTGAAGCTACTTCTTTTGATCATAGCTTCTTTTCTTGTCAATCTACTATAGCTGTCGGTTCCTCCTCGTAGCATAAGTTTTCATCTAGATTAACTGTCTAGGGTGCAAGACATGAAAAGGATCAGGCATATACTTTCAAAGCATAGAAACATGGAATACTAGGTGGATCATGGACCAATCAGGCGACAAAGCTAATCGATAAGCCACTACACCAACCCACTCTAGGATTCAAAGGGACCAATGTAGCATAGATTGAGTTTTCCCTTTCTACCTGTAATGTCCTCCTTGGTATAGTACTATGCTTAAGTCATAGTACCACACTCAGGAGTTGTTACTATTACCTGAGCAGACCTTATCTGACAGCAACTTTAGCTATCTTCGAAATTTCTTGAACTATCTGGAGATAACACAGAAATGGGAGTGAGAATTTTAAATTCTCAGTAGGATTTCACTAAGAAATGTCATACTATGTTATCATTATTATCTCCAGCTGCTTCGATTTATTATGAAAAAGGTGGACATGTTATATAAACTGTTTAGTTTTATAGTTCGAAAACATATTGTTCGAAGTAGAGTCTATTTTATTCATACACTTGTCATTTGGGAGAGTCAATACAAAATAAAGTCATGAATCCTACTATGAACAATAACTGCAACATATTTAAAATATAATAACCCTAATATACTGGAAACTTAAAATCTGCATTTGTATTTACTTGTATTTGAATTTATGCAGATACACATGATTTTCTTTTCTTTCTTTGTCTTCCTTTACTTGTCATACATATTCTAGAGTACGATCACCATGTCATACTCTGTAGGGGTGTGATCACCATGTCGCACTCCTAAGGAATATCTTCATCCTGTCACGTCCCAGAGTATGATTGTCATACTCTATCAGCGTGTGATCGCCATGTCACATCCCTTAGGGTGTGGGATCATTATGCCACATTTAGGAGTATGATTGCCATGTCATATCCCATCAGAGCGTGATCGCCATGTCACGTTCCTTCAGAATATGAACCCATCATCATATCTTTCATCATAGAATCATAAATACATAGGCTTCATACTTTATTCTCAAAGGATAATACTTGCATGGTATTCATACATGTCACATAACATTAACACACAAACATTTAGAACTATCACTAATTTATGCCGAAAATTCGGCAGCATAACGGATCGAGCCTACTTCCCAATGAATAGTGCCAGGCTACTAGAAAGATCAATCAATTAAGCATGCAATTCAATGTAAAACAACAAGTTACAGCAACATTATTAATCATATGGTATGTCAAAATCAATAGAAATATTAACAGAGTTTGTTGCTCACTCTACTCTCTTCTGCCCAAATTTTGTAAAATCCACCTTTACTCCTATTCAACTCATTTAAACTTGAATTTTGGATATGTCATATCTCTATGTGTTTAGTTTCCAACCCTTTTTGTCCCATCTCATTTTGATTTGTATAGCTCAAGTTATTAGCATTTTATCTCAGACTGCCCTGTACTTAGCCAGAAGTGCACTCTTATAAGTGAAAATTCACTAAAAATAGAAATCTAGGTGAAATTATACGACATTTATATCTAATTAAAGCTAACAAAACAAGATTTCAAATGAAAGAATTTGTATATAATTTTCATAAGTATATCTTGAGATATAAGCCCTGTAATTTGACCCTACTGGACTACCTTGTTCCAGCCCGGTTTGAACTTAAGACAACCTCATTGATGTGTTGGGAACAAATGGCAATAGATCAGACTCTAAAAGTTTTATGAGATGTTTCCTTATATGTTAGCTTTCAAACAGCGTTAGTTGCACTCAATTTAGAGTTGTGTAGGATAAGTTACACCCTTCTCAACTCATACTGCCCAGATGAGAATCTAGATTTTTAGGTCAAACTTCAAAAATTCATAACTAATTATATACTAACTCAATGGCCTTATGTTTTATATGTATGGAAATATCTAAATGTCTAGTTTCACATAAAAATTGATTCATCAAATTTAAATGGCTATAGGCATATCCATACACTCTGCCATACAGACCATCGAGGAAAAACCCTAACAGCTTCTTGGGTTCTTCTTGAATTCATGTTTTCCTTAAATTAAACGATCAAGTCTTCAATTCAAACTCACATATACACCTAAAACCAATCTTAATTCATCCTCTCCTTACCTCACAACATCACATTCTTGGATGGACCAGGAACCTTAGGCAGCCCCAAATCAAAGAAAAGAAGAAGGAAGTTAAGATTCCTACCTTGTTTACTTGAATTCTTGCTGGTTTGGTGTCTTAGATTGATGAGACTCTTGATGAGAATTGAAGAGAGGTTGAAGATGGAGTAGAGATGAGTGTGAATGAAAGAGAAATGAAGGGGGGTCAGCTCCTTATGTTGGCCGAAATTCACATGGGCAAAGAAGGGATTAAACACAAACTTGTGAGGCAAGAATTCATGTGATTGGTGGATGTGTGTTGGAGCTTCAACTTGATTTGTGGCTGCCCTCTATGGGCTGATGTAGCGCCACATGTGGGGGTGTTTTGGCTAAATCTTAGCCATCCATCATAGGGCACTCATAGCATAACTTCTATTGGTCCATTTCTAACAGTTTAAAATACCGAAGTCTTACTGATTTCTTTTAAATCGGTAAACCAGTTTTAGAAAAAAAAATCCTATGAAGTTTCCTATGGTTCTAATCTAATTTCATCAAAGTTAATCCTTCTAAATGTTACTTAATTGGCTTTGGGTAAATACTTAATCGAATTCCAATTAATCCTAATTATTCGCTAAAAACTGAATAACTCGGTTAAAAACGATAAAATTTTTCGGATGTTACACTACCAAATCTCATAACTCCCTTCTTGGGAAAGACATGAAGGAATACATAATCACCAACCGAGAAACTCTAAATCTCATCTCTGGTTGTCAGCATATGCTTTTTGCTTACTTTGAATGGTTAGAAGCCTTTCTCTTATCATATGAACCTTTTCAAGTGAATCTTGCACTATATCTGGCCCCAAAAGCTTAGCTTCACTGATTTTTCAAACCAATCGATTAGAGATGAATATTATCTTCCATATAAAGTTTCAAAGCTCTAACTCCCATGAAAGTCAAGAACATAGGCTCTCAATATATCTTCCAGAATCTAAATGGTCCTCTCTAGCTGTCTGTCCATCTGAGGATGAAAAGCAGTACTAGAATCCAAATGTGCTCCTAAGGCCTCCTAGAAGGCTCTTCAGATGTGGAATGTGAATTAAGGCCCCCAATCTGATATAATGGACATGGGCACCCCATGTAGTGTGACTATATCGTTGATGTACATTTGCACATATTGAGCCATACTATAAGTAGTTTTCCTTGGGAGGAATTGGGCTAACTTAGTTAATCAATCAACAATCATCGAAATGGAATGAAATCCTTTATAAGTTCGTCACAAGCTAGTAATGAAGTCCATAGTGATTATTTCCTACTTCCACTTCAGCATCTCTATTTGTTGATAAAGACCAGCTGGCCTCTGATGCTCTGCCTTGACCTTTTGACATACCAAACATCAAGGCACAAAGTTGCCAACATCTTTCTTCATGCCTTCCCACCAATATAACTGTTTTATATCTTCGTACATCTTAGCTAAACCAAGATGAATGGTGTACTTGGAATTATGAGCTTCCTCAAGGATAATTCTCCTTTGGTCATCCCGGTTAGGCACACACAAGCTATTGCCATACCTCAAGGTACCTTCTTGGTCTAGGGTGAAATCAAAATTCTTGCCATTTTGCACATCTTCCATTAACTTAGCTCTGAGCTACTTCTGTTTAGCCAAAGATGACTTAGCTCTTATACAAGTCAAAAGTACCCCAGAATTACTCATCTTAAACTACACACTTTCTATCTCCAGTTTCTGAATTTCTTCTATTAGAAGCCTCTTTATAGGAGTTATATGGGCTAAACTGCCCATTGACTTCCTCCTCAGAGCATCTGCTATGACATTTGCTTGCCTGGATGGTATAGTATGATGTAGTCATAGTCTTTTACCAACTCTATCCATCTCCATTGTCTTAAGTTCAAATCTTTTAGTTGGAAGATATATTTAAGGCTCTTATGGTTAGTGTAGACCTTACAAGTCTCACCATACATGTAATGCCTTTATATCTTAAAGGCAAAAATGACAGCTGCGATCTTTAAGCATGTGTTGGATAATTTTGCTCATTCTTCTTGAGTTGTTTGGAAGTATAAGTAATAACTCGACCATGCTACATCAGAAGACACCATCACAATACACCAAGAATCCACCTAAGCTTGAAGGTAAGAAGAACAGGAGCCATAGTCAAACAAGTCTTGAGCTTCTGAAAACTTCCCTCATATGAATTAGATCATTGAAACTTCATATTCTTTTGTGTTAACTGAGTTAATGAAGCTGCAATCTTAGAGAAGTCCTTAACAAAATGGTGACAATAGACTGCTAGACCTAGGAAAATGCGAATCTCCATAACAGATGTAGGCATTGGCCATTGTTTTATAGACTTAACTATATTCGAATTCACCATGATTCCTTCCTTGGACACCACATGGCCCAAAAAGGTCACCTTGTCTAACTAGAATTCATAATTAGAAAAGTTAGCGTACAACCGGTGATTTCTTAAAATGTGAATGACAATCCTCAAATGATGCTCATATTCCTACTGACTCTTAGAGTACATCAGAATATTGTCGATGAAGGCAATCACAAAGCGATCTATGAAAAGCTTGAATAAATGTTTAATCTGGTCCTTACAAGCAGCTGGAGCATTAGTTAACCTGAAGGATATTACTAAAAACTCATAATATTCATAGCGAGTGCGGGAGGCAGTCTTCGAGATATCTAATTCCTTAACCTTTAAGGTGATATCTAGAATGAAGGTCAGTTTTGGAAAAACAAGATACCCCTTGGAGTTGGTCAAATAGGTCATCAATGCAAAGCTTTAGATATTTATTACAGATGGTCACCTTATTAAGCTATTTATAACCTATGCATAACCTTAGAGATCCATCTTTCTTTTTCACAAATAACACAGGAGCTCTTCATGGAAAAGAGCTTAGGCAATAAACCTTTTTCTAGCAAATCCTGCAACTGCCCTTTCATTTCCTTTAATTTAGTTAGTGCCATGCAATACGGGGGTATAGAGATAGGTTGGGTGCTAGGAAACAAATCAATGCAAAATTCAATTTAGCTATTTGGAGGCATTCCAAATAATACCTCTAGAAATACATCCAAAAACTCACTAACAACTAGGATTTGCTCCAAGCTGAGTCTCAATATCCTTAACCATCACTAGATATTGCTAACTGCCCTTACCCTTCAAGCGTAAGGCATTAAATAAGGAAATCAAGTTGGCAGGGGTTATGCTTTCCTCTATAGATACATTGTGGTCCTCTAGGAATCTCAAACCTCACTTCTTTCAAAGGACAATCCACCATGGCATGGCATGAATCTAGCCAATCCATGCCTAGGATAACAGAAAAATCTATCATGTCCAAGAGTATCAAATCCACCAGGGTGTTAATGCCACCCACACTGACTACACAAGATTTGAACACCAATTGGACCATTAATGATTGCCCTATAGCGGTACTAACCCAAAATGGATGGTTTAACCTCGTCAAAGGCTCACTGAATTGAGAAGCAAGATATAAGGACACATATGAGTGTGTGGATCTTGGGTCAAACAACACATGAGCATCAAGAGAACTAATTTGTAGAATATCTGTAACATCCCCAATTTTTGTCTAAGCTAATTAGCTTAGTGATCCTGGCTAATTAGAGGTTAACGATTAACTGAGGACTAATTGGCTAATCTCGATGAGCAAGAGCTTAGTAAATTGAGTCAAGTCAATAATTGAATCATAATGTACTAAATGTTTTAATTAAAACCTAATTATTCGAACCTCATTAATTCGTAACTTAGAAATATAATTAAGCTAATCCAATCTTATTAATTAAGTACAAGACAATTGTTCTACCTTACCAATTGAGATAGATTAATCCTTACACCCTAATTACATAATTCATAAGAGCAATTCTTTTAGAGAAAAAATGTCTTAAAAGTGTAAATAATCAAAATCGGTTAAAGAGCAATTTAACTAATCAAATTGATTAACAACTTAGGTAATTCTAATAGCTTTGAAGATTTAAAAATTTCTCCTAATTGATGCACCAAATTTCGGCCAAGGACAAGAGCAAAATCCAACCATCCATTTGTCATCTCATCATGCACTCTTAGATCAAGGGTCTATGTTAGTAGTATCTCTTTAGTCAAGACAAGAGAAGTACCTTCCTCCCTTAGGATTATGCTACTTGGAGTGATCTTATTCAATCAAGCCAATCCCAAGAGGGGTCCATGCTTTTGAACACTTTAGAAAACACTAAAAGGTCTTTACCCAAGCACCAAGACTCAAGAGAAACACAACCCATCATTTTACCCCAAGGTTCCTAGCTTTCTTGCTTGAAAAAGAAGTTAAACTCTTACTTCCCCTTGCTTGTTGGAGAAGCGAAACCAATAAGCCCACTCCCCCCATTTCTATGCCCCAAAAAGAGCCCCCACTCCTTCATTTGTAATTTTCATCCTCTCACTACAAGCCTAAGCTCTTACTTCTCTCTAAGCCTCATTCTAACTCTTCTACTCTTCCAATTCCTCTTGTTCTTCTTCCCATTTTCACACCCCATCCAACTCTCTTTCCTTTCACCACCCTCACAAGCCCTTCAAGGACCACCTTCTTTGGTTCTTGAGGAAGCAAAATAAACACTCACTTGGCCCCATTATCAAGCTCAAGAAGGAGGAGGCTATCTTCAACCATTTTCACTCTTCAAGCTTTCAAGAAACCCATTTAGTAGTGACTCAAACCCCTCTTTCTTCTATGCTTTTCAAGCTCTAGAACTCCTAAGCTCTCCATAGCTAGGTGGTTTTAGGACTTGGTCTAAAGGCCTCATGGCCATGCTTTCATTATAAGAATTTGTTTATGATTTTTGCTCTTTTCTTGGAAAATGACTTGTTGTGCATTTATTCTTATTTTGAACCAAACTTTTTAGAACTCAAAATATTGATTTTTTACCAAGATCTCAAAGTATAAAAGTGGTTTGGAAATGTAAAGTGGTCACTTGAAGAAAAGACTTAATGTTTTTACAAGAAAACTCAGTGAAACCAAAACCATGGAAGCTGGAAAATTTTGGCAGTCTGTATGGCGTGACTAATAACTCTTTCAATATAACTCCAAATGTAATGAAACTAATTTTAAATGAAAATAGACTCATAGATCTTTTTATACATAAAAATACATAAAATTTGGCCTTAAAATGAGAGAGATATGAATTTTCAAAGTGGGCTGCTCCCAGATGTGTTTTTGTTCGGGCAGTATATAATAAAATCTTAATAACTCAAGTTATACAAAACAGTTTTGAGTGGAACCAAGTTTTTTAGAAAGCTAAGACATAGAGGAACATCCCCGTTAAAACAGTTTTGTCAAATTCCTTGTGAGGAACTCCCAATAAAGTTTAAAAGTCACTATACTGAGAATAAACTTAAAAGCTGAGCAGTCAAAATAACATGTGCATATTTCAAGTTACAAAATGAATTTTTTTGTGGGGTTTATTTTGTTTAAAAATAGACTCAGAGAACTATAATCATACCAAAATTCAAGTCAAGATTGTAAAAGATGATATTATGGTAAATTTTTGAAGTTACTGCCCCACTGTAAAAGTAAAACTAGTTATGGTTAAGTTTTAAAGGTTAATGAGAAATAAGCTTAAAGACATTAAGACCCTTACAATAAGATATTGGAAAACCTTCATAATTCAACTTAAAAGTTTCAAAAGGGATAATAGATAAAATTGACCTTGTGCCTAATAAAAGAATTTACATAAGAGGCAACCTCAATTAAAAGCTTGCACCAAATTTACTAAGCTAAGCTCATAAGACTTTGTGTGATATGTATGCCTCTATGTGTCCATATGATGACAATGATATGATGATGATATGATAATGATGATGATGATATGATATGATGATGATGATTATGATAGTGATATGATGATGATAAGGATGATAATGATATGATGACGATATGATAATGAATGATGATGATATGTTGATGATATGATGCTTAATGATATGCGATAAAGGAATCACATTTGGGGACGGCAATACGTAATGCCTAGATGTGGAAAAGAATTAGAATAATTTTACATCATAAGCCTTAATAAGAAGAGAATGAACTAAGGGTGTGATCCTTCAAAAGGGAAGGAGACCCAAAGTAAGCTCCCCTCACCCATGACTCACATGAGGCATGGCATCGACCCAGCTAGTGTGAGTATAGGGGATAGGGCTTACATGAGGCATGGCATGACCCAGCTAGTGTAAGTACCGAAAAGTTATTGTGGCAATGGCCACGGTATGAGCTCATTACCACTTATGTTTAGTGGGTGAAAAGAAAAAGACTTAAGATAAAGTCAAGTTAAGAAAAGAAAAGGGACTTTGGTCCAAACCCTTGAAGGGAAGAAGTTAAGAGAAGCTTATAGCACAGCCATATATGTTTTATGTAATTATAGTTGTTCCTATGCTTGTTATGATATAAATGATCAGAGGACATGTTAAAATTGAATCTACTTCGGATGGCTATGTTTTCGAAAATCTAAGAATTGAACCTTATGCATGCTCACTGTTTTCTTTTATAAGACCGAAGTGGCTGAGACGATGACGATGACACTTTAGTGTCGGGTTCGAGTCCTACTAAGAAATCTTATTTCTCACTCTAGTTACTTTTCCGTATCGTCACCAGAATTCGATGGCGCATCCGGTGGAGTGGAGCATGTGTAACATCCCCAATTTTTGTCTAAGTTAATTAGCTCAGTGATCCTGGCAAATTAGAGAGGTTAACGATTAACCGAGGACTAATCGGCTAATCTCGATGAGCAAGAGCTTAGTAAATTGAGTCAAGTCAATAATTGAATCATAATGCACTAAATGTTTTAATTAAAACCTAATTATTCGAACCTCATTAGTTCATAACTTAGAAATATAATTAAGCTAATCCAATCTTATTAATTAAGTACAAGACAATTGTTCTATCTTAATCGATTGAGATAGATTAATTCTTACACCCTAATTACATAATTCATAATATCAATTCTTTTAAGAGGAAAAACGTCTTAAAGATGTAATTAACCGAAATCGGTTAAAGAGCAATTTAACTAATCAAATTTAATTAACAATTAAGTAATTCTCATAGCTTTGAAGATTTAAAAAATTTTCTTAATTGATACACCAAATCTTGGCCAAGTGCAAGAGCAAAATCCAACCATCCATTTGTCTTCTGATCATGCACTATTAGATCAAGAGTCTAGGTTAGTAGTATCTCTTTAGTCAATACAAGAGAAGTACCTTCCTCCCTTAGGATTATGCCACTTGGAGTGATCATATTCACCCAAGCCAATCCCAAGAGTGGTCATGCCTTTAACCACTTGAGAAAACACTAAATGGTCTTTACCCAAATGCCAAGACTCAAAGAAAACACAACCCACCCTTTTACCCCAAGGGGAGCTTTCTTGCTTGAAAAAGAAGTTAAACTCACCTACTTTCCCTTGCTTGTTAGAGAAGCAAAACCAATCAGCCCTCACCCCCATTTTTGCGCCAACTAAGCCCCTCCCTCACTCCCTCATTTGTGATTTCCATTCTTTCCCAAAGACACCAAGTAGCCACTCCTTTTCCTCTCAACCTCTCCTTGTTCTTCCTAGTTCTCTTCTTGTTCTTGTCACTTTTCCATCACCATCACCCTCATCTTCTATCATCACCTCACTAACTTATCAAGGATCACATTCTTTGGTCTTTGGTAGAGCCAAACAAACACTTATTTAGCCTCATTTACTAGCTCAAGAGGAAGGAGGCCATATCCAACCATTTTCACCCTTCAAGCTTGTCAAGAGAATCCTTGTGGTAGTGACTCTAACCCCTTTCTCTTCTATGTTTTTCAAGCTCTAGAACTCCTAAGCTCTCCATAGCTAGGTGGTTTTAGGAGACTTACTTTAAAAAGCCTCATCATTATGCTCTTGTTGTAAGTTGTTTGTGATTGTTGCTTTTCTCTTGGAAAATGACTTTGGATGTGCATTTTGTTTTATGTTGAACCCAACTTTTTAGAGCTCAAAGTATTGATTTTTACCAAGATCTCAAAGTATAAAAGTGGTTTGGATATGTAAAATGGTCACTTGAAGAAAAGACTTAATGTTCTTACAAGAAAACTCCTTGAAACCAAAACCGTGGAAACTGGAAAATTCTGGCAGTCTATATGGCGCGACCAATAACTCTTTTAATATAACTCCAAATGGAATTAAACTAATTTTAAATTAAAATAGACTCATAGAGATTTTTACACATATAAAATACGTGAAATTCGGCCTTAAAACGAGAGAGATATGAATTTTCAAAGTTGGCTGTTCCTGTATGGATTTCTGTTCGGTCAGTATGTAATAAAACGTGCATAACTCAAGTTATACAGAACATTTTTGAGTGGGACCAAGTTTGTTAGAAAGCTAAGACATAGAGGAACATCTCCATAGAGCAGTTTTGGCAGATTCCTTGTGAGAAGCTCGTAGTAAAGTTTAAAAGTCACTGTACCGAGAATAAACTTAAAAGCTGAGCAGTCAGAATAAAATTTGTATATATCAAGTTACAAAATGAATTTTTGAGTGGGGTTTATTTTGTTGAAAAATAGACTCAGAGAGGTATAATCATACCAAAATTCAAAGCAAAAGAGTAAAAGGTGAAATTATGGTGAATTTTTGAAGTTACTGCCCCACTGTAAAAGTAAAAACTGGTTATGGTAAAAATTTAAAGGTTAATGAGAAATAAGCTTTAAAACATTAAGACCCTCACATTAAGTATTGGAAAACCTTCATAATTCAACTTAAAAGTTTCAAAAAGAATAATGGATGAAAGTGGCCTTATGCCCAATAAGAGAATTTATACAAGAGGCGATCTCAATTAAAAGCTTGCACCAAATTTACTAAGCTAAGCTCATAAGACTTTGCGTGATATGTATGCCTCTATGTGTCAATATGATGACAATGATATGATATGATGATGATCATGATGATGATGGTATGATAATGGTGATGATGATATGATATGATGATTATGATAGTGGCATGAGGATTATGATAGTGTTATGATGATGATAAGGATGATAATGATATGATGACGATATTATAATGAATCATGATGATATGAATATGATATGTTGATGATATGATGCTTAGTGATATACATGAAAGGATTAATAAATATGAACACCCTGGGGACGGCGATACGTAACGCCCAGAGGTGATTGATAAAGGAACCACATTTGGGGACGACGATACGTAACGCCTAAATGTGGAAAAGAATCAGAATAATTTTGCATCATAAGCCTTAATAAGAAGAGAAAGTAAACTAAAGGCGTGATCTTTCAAAAGGGAAGGTGACCCAAAGTAAGCTCCCCTCACCCACGACTCACATGGGGCATGGCATGACCCAGCTAGTGTGAGTATAGGGGATAGGGCTTACATGAGGCATGGCATGACCCAGCTAGTGTAAGTATTGAAATTCTATGGTGGCGATGGCCACGGTATGAGCTCATTACCACTTATGTTTAGTGGGTGAAAAGAAAAAGAAAAAGAAAAAGGCATAAGATTAAGGTCAAGTAAAGAAAAGAAAGGGAGTTCGGTCCAAGCCCTTGAAGGGAAGAAGTTAAGAAAAACTTATAGCACAGTCATGTATTTTTATATGATTATACTTATGCCCATGTATGTTATGATATAAATGATTAGAGATTATGTTAAAATTGAATCCGCTTCGGATATTCATGTTTTCGAAAACCTAAGAACTAAACATTATGACTGCTCACTGTTTTCACTAATAAAACCGAAGTGGCTGGGGCGATGATGATGACACCTCCGTGTCGGGTTCGAGTCCTACTGAGAAATTTTATTTCTCACCCTAGTTATTCCTTCGTATCGTCACCAGATCTCGAAGGCGTATCCGGTGGACTGGAGCATGGAACCCCCACACTGTGAGCGGAAGTATGACGTGGGATGCTAGACAATGCTGATTTGGACTTGAAGTTGTCATAGCTCTGCATCTTTATACATTCCTTTTTGTGATGAATGATGTCAATTTAAGTTTGTATTCAGTATTTGGATCATAGCACGACCATGAGCCCCCCCTCGATGTAATGTTTATATATATGCGTATATCTATATATATATTATGAACTCATATGGATGTAATGATTAGTTATATAATGGATTGTATTTGTGAATCACTATTTATTTATCTTTCTCTTGTTTTATGATGTTAGGTTATGTATCTTATGCGACACGCTCTTTCTTTATCTGTCTTCTCGCTCAAGGCTTCACTTTCCAAAACTCTGCAAAGCGACGACGTATTTAAAAAAAAAAAAAATCTTACCGTATTTTCCACGTAATTTAATTTCAAGCGAAGTTTAGTTTTTCACGAGCATAAGTAACAACTAATAAAACGCCATAATACGACTTAAGCATAGTATGGGTTTATTAAGGTGTTACAGCATGGATCCCCCACATTGTGAGCGGACATATGACGTGGGATGTCAGACAATGCTAATGTGGACTTGTAGTTGCCGTAGCTCTGCATCTTCATACATTCCTTTTTGTGACGAATGATGTCAATTTAAGTTTGTATCTAGTATTTGGATCATGGCACGACCATGAGCCTCCTTCGATGTAATGCTGATATATATGTATGTATATATATATTATGAACCCATATAAATGTAATAATTAGTTATATAATGCAATATATTTATGAATTACTATTTATTTACCTTTCTCATGTTTTATGATACTGGGGTATGTGTTTTATGCGACACGCTCTTTCTCTATTTGTCTTCTCGCTCAAGGCTTTACTTTCCAAAACGCTGCAAAGCGCGACGTATTTATTTCAAAAAAAAAAAATCTTACCGTATTTTTCGCGTAACTTAATTTCAAGTGAAGTTTAGTTTTCCACGAGCATAAGTAACAACTAATAAAATGCCGTAATATGACTTAAGCGTAGTATCGATTTATTAGGGTGTTACAATATCTGCTACCATTGCATTGGAAGCCTGGGCGTCCTACTATATGAGAGCATAGAGGCATGGCTATCTTCTCCTAGCTCGATTAGCTCCTCTACCTCCAGTGTTCTGCCACCCATCCTTCTACCAACTACACCAGAGGTAGCACCCTATAATGGTGTCAGGAAAGAAGTGGATAAGGCAACTAACTATGTTGTGCCTTGACTAGATTCTCTCAGTAGATATGGGCAGTTCTTCTTGAGAAGACCCATTTGGCCACAAGCAAAACATGCTCCTGATCCACTGCGGCATATCCCTGAATATGCTTTCCCACAATTTTGACAAAACGATTATGGTTAACTAGATTGCCTGACTCCGCATACTCTACTATGGTACATTACCCGAACGAGACATCATAGCGGACATTCACTGGGTTAGGCCATGATGATATGGTCCCCCCCGGATGAACCTACTATTGAGTCTGGAAGCCATAACCTCCACTTAAACTAGAGCCATCAGAAAAAAAAAAAAAAAAAAAACTTCGTGTCTTTGACTTCTTGGTTGCCTATTTGGAGGCTCTTCTCTCCATCTTTCTGGACTCAATCAGTAGAGCTATATTCATTTCCTTGGCATAAGTTGCCTTGCCAATCTAAGGTGCTAAGGTGGTGAACAGTGAGTCTGCTAACCCTCGAATGAACCTTTCAATCCTCAAGATCTCTGTGGCCACCAAATATGGAGCATAGCGAGAAAGATTAGTGAATTAAGTATCATATTCTATAATTGACATCCCTGCTTTTTGCTGTAACTTCTCAAAGTTTGCAACAAAGTTCCCCCTCCTATTGGCGGGAAGGAATCTGGCCATAAAAGCCTCCGAGAATTCCTCCCAAGTGTGAGGAGGCAAAGCAATTGATCTTCCCATTCATAGAGTCTCAAACTGCTGTTTTGCCAAACCATCCAATCTGCAAGCTGCTAATTCAATTGCCTTTGTAATCAAACACTCAAGAACATGAATAGCTTGGATAGTTTTATCCAAAAATAACTGCGGTTCCTCTAGCATGAGATTCCTGAGAAGGTGAGTGGATCCAGTTTAAGGAATTCCTAAACCTGTATTTCTCTCCCCATAGAAGTTAATAGCTACCCACACTTTACAAGACACTTGAGTCTTTGTAGGTGATGCTTGGGGTTGCCTTCCAACCTTTCCTGGGTCTACTATTAACCTTACCAAGTTCTTAATGGCCTGGTGCACTCCATGAATCTCAGTTACCACCTTAGGCATAGCCCCACCAAGTGCGAGTTCCTCCACCTGTTTGGCCGCTCTACCATGGTCTCTACCCGTTGGCTAACCACAGCCCCTCCCTCTTGGTGGCATGTCCAACTATCAAGAGAAGGTTTTGTTAACACATAATTAAGATTTAGAATAACGAGGATAGGAATATTTAACAAAGATAGAGACATAAAAATCACTTCCTAAAGGCCTCTAGTAGCATCATATTTTGTAGAAATGGGCCGGTTTTCATTTACACAATTGCGACTCTACCTAAGAACATTTGCTCCACGAACTACAGGGAAACGTAGGTTTTGATATCACTATTTTCATAACCTTAATCTAACCTGACTAGTTGTGAATACCATATTTTTTCATTTCTTTTAATAAAAATAAATAAAATCAAATTTCTTTTCCCTCCATTTAGCTTTCTAGAACCTCATTCTCTAACTCTATCTCAAATTTTCAAATTCTTTCCTTCTATTTGGCTTTCTAGAATCTTATTGTCTCTTAAGCTTTCATACTTTCAGCTACTTTTCAAATTTCTTATCTATTTGTTATCTTTCTAGAATATCATTCTCAATTGCTTTTCATATTTCTTGTCTATTTATTTGCTTTCTGGAATCTCATCCTATCTTAAGCTTTTAAATTTTTCAACTATTTTTAAATTTCAAATCAATCTGTTAAGTAAACCTTTCCAAAAATCTCTCATATTCTTCTCTATATAAAGCTTACTCTACTACTTGAAAAGGAGAGGAAAAGAAAATTAGAAGGGAAGCGTTATACTGATAGAGGGAAAGAGAGAGCATGTGGCTAAAGTAGGATTCATCATTCATCTAGGATGTATTTGTTGGTATATTCTTGATCCAACTTGCTCTTACATAGTGCACTGACACCATTTTCTTTGTATTTCATTTTTTTTTATTGTGGTTCTCTTCTTTCTATCATGTGGCTTCCTCAACACAACAACACTATCATTCAATTACTCTACATTAAATTGTTTCTATGTCATCCAACACAACACAACACCCATTCTCACTCACCAATTGTCATCATATCACAAAAATAAAAGTCAAACAACACATAAGCTCCTTGACTTCATCCTCATTGTGGACTACCCAAAATGAGCAACCATCAGCTTCGTTTTCGTAAAGTTGCACAGCTCGTTAAGCTCTAAGGTAATTGTTATAAGATGAATGTATTAGAGGCACGGTGGGATTAAGTTTTCACCCTTCCTTATACATAATTGGACTCCCGAACCTAGTCTCATTTTTAAAGGATTAATTTTGTCAAATTAAAAGTTTTTCTAATAATTTTTTTCTCAAATAAAATACTGGAAGCAACTCCATGATTTTTAACAAATTTGGTTGCCTCTTGTTGTAGTGCCCTCCGAGCACATTGTGACATCGGCGCATAGGGAATCTCTATTCCCTAGCAAGCCTAGCATACAATCTTTTTTCTCAAAAAGTTGGATAGAGTTTCCTCTAAAATTTGAACGTCTCCCAAATACAGTTTGATTTGCTAATTCGCAGCCAATAAACCACAACAGTTAAGAATATCATTTGGCTATATTTAATGTCCATACATGTGCACACCCCTTCATAGAGTTACATACCAAAATAATTTAGTTCCTTTAAGTCATACAAGTTCAGTCCTCTACATACAAATTTGTAGGGGAAATAAGGAAACAAAACAAAACTCATAACGCACATCCGGACCCTATCTGTGTTTCATGGAGCTCTATACAGAAATAAGCTAGGTATGGATATACAAAATAATCCCAAAAAAGAATAAACATGCCTATTGTGTTGGGCTCACCAAGAGAGTGTATCATAAGTGCCCTACAAAGTAAGAGCAGTAGGGCTCACCTCAATAGCTGAATTTGAAATAGAAGAAATAGCCACGGGGTGAATTATAAAACTCAATGAGGAGTAATATGCTTATAACTAGCATGAGACAAGTTTTGAGTCTAATAGGGATGAAAATACACATGTGGGTGTATAAAATTGGTGGTATATTATTTGTACACTCAAAAAAGTGGATACCCCAACACCTCCTCTCTATTTTTTCTCTCTCCATCAATCATTTCAGTCATTTTCACTTTCTTTTACAATTTTTTTCTCTTTTCTCTCTCTGGGTGTCCAAGAGTATCTACCTACCCAATGGTACAAAAAACATTTCTCATAAAATTGTTTTAGAGCATAAGTATTTGAGCCATAAGTTTCAAATATGGTAATAACCCTTAACATTAGCTTAAGTGAGTTTAAAATCATAATTTGAACTTACAAAAGGTATCTAACCCAGACTTAACTTCCTAGCTAGGTAGCCTTGTCAACTAGACCCCAGCAATGACAAGTTAACTACCCCAGCTAGCTAGGTACTTCAAGTTGTACCAAGGCTAATACTTAATAATATTAGCGTACAGTTTCTGTGAAAGATTTCCTCCGATCGAAATCAATTTCTTTTGTACCAAAATCCAAATAAAATGACATTAATTTCCAAAATCTCATAACAATTTAGGATCCCATGTCTCACACCCACAAAGCTTAACAACATTAAGATAAAACCTTTAAGCTAATAAACATAAGTTCTGAAGGCATAAGTACACTAGGCAATTCACCATAACCTTGGAGAAACTAATTTATGAAATTCTTTAAAACAGTTATCAATACAAGCATTTATATATACATAAATCCATTTATAAAACAATCATAAGCATATTGTTCACTCACAACCAAGATCCAAAGGTGAAAATTCAAATTGGTGGTGCCTCTGAGCCAATGGGAAGACCCTTAGAGATATCCAAAGCAACAAAAGAGATCAATACAACATTAATAAGTGCTTAGAAACTAAATCTAGCTCAACTAACTCCCATGCCAAAAACCCCAAATTAGAAATCATAAACCCCCTCTAATGGCTCAAACTCCAAATCTATGGAGGAATTAGCTAATCCATAGTAAAGAGAAGATTATAAGTTCAAGAACTTACCTTAGGATCTTGAGGAAGGTAATAGAGCAAGTGGAGGGTGGTGTTTCTCCTTCCACCTTCACTTTCTTTCACTAAAATGAAAGAGAAACATAGATATGAGGATGGAAATGATGATGAAGGGGTGGAAGAGAGGTGTTTTATGCTGGATTTCAAAAGAAAAAAGATGATGAATTTGTGGGTTTAATGGAGGGAAAAGAAACCTAAAGAGAGAGATAGAGAATCCTGTCTTAAAAATCCCCCAGTGAGTGCCTGGGTGCCTCAACTTGGGTGCATGGGTGCGCAACCAGTTGATAGCAAGATTCCAATAGGGTAGCTACCGCCTAAGCGCTAGCCTTGGGCTCCTAGGCACTCGGCCCCCTTCTTTTTTTCTTTTTTTTTAAGCATTTTCAAAGCTCCAATCATACTTCTAAGCATATTTTTCACTTCAATAACTTCCAAATGCTCGAGAATAAAAAATATAAAAGATTACTTATGGGTTAAATCTTTAAAGAAATTTAAAGCTTTTATTACACAAAATCTTGGAGAAGAGGAGAGTGTGAGAACATGACTGTAGGAGGAAGTTGGGGGGTGCTACACGCTGGTGTATGGTGGAGCACACATAACATAAATGTTGCGTCATACATTATAGTTTATCTGATGCATCACAGAACTGACCCTTAAACAAATGTACCTAGAGACAAAGATTTTTGTTTCTAATTCCAACCCAACGACTCGAGCCTGATAGTTTTGGTTCTGATTGATTGAAAGGTTTAGATTTCTTTACTGAAAATTCGAACTAATGGCGTTCATATAAATATGTATGTATGTAAAAGCTCCAAAGAAATTTTATGCTGGCTGCAAAGAAGAGGATAAAACTAATGATTCCACCTAACTCTCAATCGTTGTCATAATGGTTGGTCAAGGTGCAATTCGATAATATTAGTTGGAATTTTTGTTTTAAATATGACTCAGCCTATGTGAAATCAACTCATAAATTAAATCTGTTAAATTGTATTGTATAACATTACCTTAAGTTGTCCTATGTCGGCTGTTTACAAAAGTACAAAACTATTACTTAATTTCAGAATGGAGTTCATGCGCTTAGCCTATACTGCCCCTTCTTTAACACCAAATTCATCATATTTGGGAGGGTAAGCATGATTAGTCCATGATTATCATTGCGCCTAACGTTCCCTTTTGATTTTTAAAAAAGTTTATAATCGTAATTTTGCATTACTAATTTGTCAACTTCACCACATGTCAGTTGTCCTCAAAGTAAATGTTTTGCATATGTACAAAAAAATAAAAAAAAAATGTTAGCATGTGATTGCTGAACGGTGACAGGCTAACAAGCTGTATTTTTTCCCCCTTTTGACCGGTAGTATGATAGACTGAGTACCCGGCCAATGTCTTCTTAAGCATATGTTGCATTCTTTTTCCCGTGCCAAATTACCTTTTCCACGTTGTACATATTATATTTCCATCATCTTTAGCTGATCCTCGGATCAGAGCTCTGTTTTGAATCCATGGCGGAAAAGGTAATAACGATCTTTACTTTCGAACTCATCAGTCTGATAAATTATTCAATTTTATAGCCTAACTAGGTGTAAGTAATGTGATATTCCTTCTTGGCATAAATTCTTCACATATATCTGCTCCCCCTCCAACAATCCATTTCGTTATTGAACAATTACTTTATTTCAATTGGCGAGAATTCGGTGCTTGAATTTTGACGTGCAAATTCCTTAAATTCATTCAGGTAACTACAATGAAGCTGAAGGTTGACCTTCAGTGTGAGAAATGCTACAAGAAAGTCAAGAAGGTCCTCGGAAAATTCCCTCGTGAGTCATGCAGACTAAGCTTAATTTCCCCCGAGTTTTTTTTCTCCTTACACATAATTATTGGTCACAGCTAATTTCAATGTTGAAAATCTTATGAATGAACGATAGAAATTACGGACCAGTTGTACGACGAGAAGGAAAACACCGTGACAATCAAAGTGGTATGCTGTAGCCCAGAGAAGGTGAGGGACAAGCTCTGCTATAAAGGTGGTGGTTCTATCAGGAGCATTGAAATTGTGGAACCACAAACGGCCGAACCACCCAAGGCCGCCCCACCCAAGGAGCCCAAAAAAAAAGACGAGATAAAACCCAAGGACAAACCAACAAAACCCAAACCTACTGAAGAGGAGCCGCCAAGAACGGGGGGTGCCGCGGACCCCCCTCCGGTCCAACCCGCGGCGGTCTTTCCTGAGCCGATGCCAGTCACGGTTCTTGCATACCCAGCTCCGGCTCAGCCAGTTGGGGTGTTCTACTACGGTGGCCCGGATGGGCCCACAGGCTTTTATGGGGGGCCCATTTACGATAGTTATGGTGGGGGCGGGCCTTCTTACGTGCGCGGCCATGAACAAAACTCGTGGGAAGAAGAGGACTCTGGGTGCACCATAAGTTAAAGCACGACGAGGCAGGAGACAGTAATAAAGTCATTCGGATTGGCTTCAGTTCTATTTTATCTTTCTTTTCTCGAAGTGCTTGTATACTATTTTTCTAGAAGAATAGCCAGAACTTTCCATACCCGATACATTTGGCAAGTATGTGGAATTCAATAATTTACACGTCACCTGTAATCGTGGCACGTTCTTTTTTTTTTTTTTTATTTATCTTTTTTTTTTCAACCTTCTTTCTTATCCCCTGACAAGTTCATTTTATCAGCTGCCATTAAAACTTACCTTTTTCATTCCAAGCTTGATGCTCCAGTCCACCTTGCCCATGCTACGTCCATCGATCTCAACACCACCTTGTTGACAACAATATTGCTGCCACTATTTGATGTTCGAAACTCAAATGTGAGCACTCAAACCAAGGCTTGTAATTGATTTGGAAGAAAGACTGTAGACTTGTT
>JAVHNN010000152.1:0-62643 GCA_031439585.1 Pterocarpus macrocarpus
TTGATTTGGGAGTAATTGTATACACCTGGCATGGTTTTGTGTCGAAGAGAAGCTTAGTGCTGTGGATGCTTTGGAAATACGGTCGATTGGATAACTAAAAGCGAGATAAAATCATCTACTTTGATCATCTTCTAATTTCCAAATATTAAATCTGGATAATTCTGCTGTCAAGTTACTTTAATGCCAACAAGCTAATAAATTGAAAACCATTGAAGAGCATTCCATAAAAGAGAAGAAGCGGTTTACTAGGGTGCGAGAGGAATCTCCTACGATTTAAAAAGCGAGAACCTGAGGATAGAGATATGAGTATATAAGATGGAGGCCTTTCCATAGATACCACATATCAGATTCGCTTGATATCATTGTTCCCATAAAGATGGTAAAAAATGGTAAGATATGGTGCAGACGAGGACTTAGCCAAAGTGGGTTGAGGAACCGAGGTTATTGTGTTTGGGCCCGATCTGTTTAGGTAAAGGGACATATGATGATCACGGCAAATTCACAGCTAGGTATTTTGGTGTTAGAGAGAGTCTTTGGGAGGAATTTTGAGGTGAGAAGGTTTTGAGCTATGTCTACTGTAGCCAGAGGCCCCGGATGGATAAGTATTCATCATGATTGAGTATTGGGTAACTTGAATGGTAGGAGAGGCGATGATGGTGATGGATCTGGTTTGGACTTGGTTTGGCCTGGAGAGGAAATGCAGGACAAGGTTTTGAGTTCCCTTTATGTGTTTCTGGAGAAATCATATCGGAAAACCATTCTTTCGATCAGTATTTGAGGACTTGGCGGGATTTTGTTTTGAACTCAAGCAATTTGGAGCGAGGAATTATCTAGATGTACCTCAAATTGGTGTCCTCTGAGATGGAAATCAAACTTCTGGATTCCATACTTGTCTGCCAAGGTTTCCTTGTAGGTTGTATGATAGTGAAGCTCAGCGGTTTGAGGCGTCCTTGGCATGTCCATAATAGAATTTTGGCCTTCAACTATTCTATCGGGGCGGCTCCCGATCTTTGGTCACTAGCATCTGTTTGCAAAATCCGCTTTCCTTCTCCAGGTATCTTGAGAGGAGGTGGATTCTTTCTTCCTTTCATGAGCAGCTTTCTGACCTCAGTTTGTTCTGATCCCCATGGAGGAGCTTTTTTCTTCAGGAGCTTGGACAGCTTCGTGGTGTCTTTGGAAATATGTGGGATGAAATCCCTTATGTAGTTGAGAATTCCCAGAAACTGTTGGATCTGCTTTGTGGTCATGTTTTCATCAGGGAATTTTGGAAGTTCTTCAGCAATGTGTGGCTGTGGCACATATTTTCCTTGAGCAAAGTGCATTCCCAGAAAATCTACTTCAGTTGTTCCGATCTGGGATTTTCTTGATGTGACATTATTCCATATTGGTCACAAATGTTGTAGAATTCTTCCAAAAGTTGCTTGTATTGTGTTCATCAGGAGAGAAAAGGAGTATGTCATCAATGTAAATGAGAGCACGATCAAGGAGAGGTTCAAAGACTTTGGTCATGGCCTTTTGGAACAGTGATGGGGCGACTTTGAGCCCAAAGGTAAAACAGTCCATTGGTAATGGGCATTTGGAATACAAAATCACGGTTTTAGTGCATCTTTTGGAGTTAAGGCCAATTGCCAAAATCCACGACTTGAGTCAAACTTTGAGAAAATATGGGCATTAGAATATAGGAATAAAGAGAGTAAATCTTAGGAAGAGAAACTTATCATCTTTGAGGAATTGGTTTAGTGGGCGATGTCGATGACAAGTCTCTTTTTCCTCGGATCTGCTCGGATCTTTTATTCACATAAAAAGCTTGCACGCCTGATCAGATTTGGTTGGTTCAATCGATACTTAGCCCGACCAATTGTTGGCATTCTTCAAATCTTCTTTGCTCTCTGTCGGATGGTGACATTCCGGGATGAAGCTTGCCTTGGTTGGATTGATGTCTTCATTTAATTTGAATGGCAAATCCACGAAGAATTTCTCATTCTTCCAAAGTGGATGAGGATGTTTGAAGAGATCATAATTTGTCGACACTCATCTTAAGGAGTTTGTCCACTTATGTCTTCATATCCCAATGGTGCATCTGCAAGAGTAAACAATTTCGGGACAGTAGAATAAGGCTTGAACTCTCGTTTGAACTTAATCCCTTGAGAAAGGATTTGAAGCCGATGATTTTGGGTGTAAACATCCATGCCAATCACAAGATCTTTATCGGGTAATCTGTTCCAATGACTTTAGTCAGAGATAATGCACCACAGGAAAAATTTGATCCCGATCTTGTGTTTAGTAACCAAATGCATTAGGAAAATCTTGCCATCTCTTGCTTTGAAAAAATGAACCTTTGGATTCCCAAGCAGATGATGGGAGGATCACCGGATTCATCAAAGTCTTCTGTGCTCCTGTATCCATAAAAGCAATGACTTTGATTGGCAAGTCATACTTGGAGGGAAGAATATGAATCTCGATGTTCGGCAATGGTGGAGCAGGATCGAGGCGATTCTGGATTTAGAAGTGCAGGGACTTCTTACGCTTGTAAGGCAAATGTTCTTGAGCTGGAAGATTACGACTGTTTGCTTTCTTGAGTCTGTGTATTCTAGTCAAAGCAGTTGAGGCATCTGGTGATCTTGCTCATCATACCGAGGATTCAATGTCTTCATCTGCGGCTAAGTCAAGGGAATGGACTAGCTTGGAAGCCTTTTCCTGTTATTTGGACAATTTTTGAAAAGTGTCCTTTCTTGCCTAAATGAAACATCGTTTGCCATCTTTTCCTCGAAAAAGGCTTTCTTTTGAAAGAACTTGACCTTCTTCTTCTTTCTTTTCTTGCTCAGGAAGACTACTGTTTTCCTTTTGGCGATTGGCTTATAGCAGCTGACTCTGAGTCTTTCTCTTTGCACTTGATCTCAGGATAATTCTTCTTGCAAGCCTTGGTGTATTTCTTTACATCTTTGAGAATATTTTCAAAGAGGACACATTGGCTACATAGCTTGTCTAATGCGACAAGGCATGTGCAGTGGATTTCTCCAAGAGTCATGCTTACAAGCGTCTCTTTGCATGGTGGTGATCATTACGAACATTTACGCTGGAGTTCTTCGGGAGAGAGCTGACATAGGTGTTCTTAAGGCTAGGATCATTGTAGCCATTTAGTTGATAAAACCACAGAGCCATTCTTTTGAAATGGCGCTCAAGATCGAGTTTTTGAGCAACACTTCATGTCAAAGTATTCTTTCAAGACTTCCTTTTGAACAAGGTTGTGGTCACCAAGAAATTCATGATGGAGTGCGGCAATACTTGATGCTCCGGTACTTTCCGATCTGTGGAGTTCATCTTGTCTTACAGAACCAAGACTAAGATACCATTCCTTGAGGACTCGAGTCATGTGGGCGCTGAAATTCTTCAATGACTCGGTACCGGTCAGCATCTGGTGAAACCATCTTAGCATCCATCCAGGCTTTAAAATCTAAAAACCTTTTTCTCCATTGAGATGGAGGGATATCATCAATGGTGAACAATGGTCCTCCCGGATGGTGGAGGAGTATTGATCTCTTGAGGATTTAAAGATGACGATTGAGCCCCTCTTGTTGTCTCGGTCTCTCTGATTTGTAGCCATGAGGGTCCCTAGTGATGTCGGCATACTCATCATCACTAGGGGTTTCCCACGGATGCTTGACACTCTGGTCATCGCTATCTGTTGGCTCTTGGTAAGCATGGGAGGATATCATGGCTTGAGGCAGGTGGGGCTGTGTCGAGGATCAACCTCTGAGGTCTGCAGCTTTTTTGGAGATGGTTCGGGTTCAAGAGATTTTGAATCTTGAAGTGGTTGTTTTGGAGCCAGGAAGACTCAACAACTTCCTTCCTCTTTGGGTTTTTCTCTAGAGGGTGAGATCTTTCTCCAAAGAATGTGGTTTTTGGTGGTAGGTTTGGTGGTAGTAATGGTGGAGGCCTATATGGTTGTGAAGATGGTAGAAAGGTGGGATATATCTTTGGTGGTGGAGCAAAGAATGGAGTGCAGCTCTGCATTTGTTTTTGGAGTTTCTTTGTATATTCGTAGAGGCTCTTCTATATTATGGCTAAGCCTCTGAAGTTCTCTTTCTCTTAGATCGAAAAATTTGGGTCATGGATGTTAGGACGGAAGTTGTCGGATTTCCATTTCCAGGACTTGATTACGGCTTTTGTCTCCTTATAGTATTTACGCAACTTTTGAGACAGTATCTCGATCGTTGCTCTCATTTGCCATGATATTATCAATCTGTTGATTGATTTTTGTCAATGACCTATTTTGAGCTATGGAGTTCTCGGTTTGCCAATTGAGAACTTCTTGACTTGAGTGAGAGGCTTGACTTGCCATCTGGTTGTACTTGATGAATTTGGACAAAGGTTTAGTGTGTGTGCAGGTGGTAGGGTTGCTTTTCCTTTCAGAGTGGAAAGTCGGCTCAGTAAGTGGGTGAAGTGGAGGCAAACATCATGCATGGGATTATTGGTGTTGTTGGGACGGAAGGTGTGGATTACGGACTTTACGGGAAAAGGAGTTTGTGGCGTTTTGTGGTGGTGGCCAAGTAACAAGGTCGAGGTCTTGAGCGGTGGTGGATACCCTTCTTGTCGGAGTATCCTGAGGGCTTCTTCATAGATTGGCAGTGGTTCCCTCTTCTTTCTGATCCCTACCCAGGGACCATTTTACGGATCGATTTCCTCTGTGGCTTAAGAGGAGGCTGCATGGAGTAGCGGGATGCTTCTGAGTTCCACAATGCATGCTCTTCGCCATTCATCATTTTACGGCATGGGATAGAACCACGTGTCACAAGTACATCTGGTTCGCACATTCAGATCGAGAATATCCCATAGGAAATGGCCATCAATCTTGTCAGATTACATGATATGTCCTTTTGGCGAGTTCGCCTGAATCGGCAACCTCTTTTCAGGCTGCTCAGAGTGATCATCATGGTGTGGAAGGCGGAGAGTTTTCCCCGGAAGATTCCTCTTGATCGGCCTTTTGAAAATAGTTTTGGCAGTTCCATCGGCGGACCTTTGAAAACTTGCCTCGGTTGAAAGCGGCGAAGTCTTTGTTCGCTTTTGAGATTTTCATAGTTGCTTATCCATTCAAGCGGCATGGTGCGGGAGGTCCTTCTTTGAAATACGCTTTGGAATACGAGCGATGGAGGGTGTCTCATCGTTTGAGGTGGCGAGGACCATCAAGGCATTACGATCGAAACCTTTGGATGGCGGATCAAAGCAGTGGTCTTGAAGCCTATAGATCAGCCCAGTGCTGCGGTGAGGCGACTAGAGGCGATTCCATCTTGTGGAGCCCCTATGAAATTTGGACTGTACTTTGAACACAGTGGTCAAAGTGGGGTCTCTGAGGTGGGCGTTGAAATTTGGGAACATGGTCAAGACAACACTTCCCGCATTTAGTGTCGTCAAAGCGATTCAGATTGTGGCATGCTCAAGATTACGGAAGGTAGTATCCGATGAAACTTACCCTGGCGGTGATAGGAAGTCCTTTTCTCCGTGAAGGAAAGAACTAACCTAATAGCCCCAAGGTGAAGGTGACATATCCTTCTCTCTGCCAAAGCGGGATGAGAGTAGGATTAATCTCAGTCAACATATTGTTTAGCTGGTGGCTTGGAGAACACATTCATCCATTTTTGTTGTGCGGATGTACTCTTTCACACCAGGTCTTGGAGTTGAGATAAGCTTTTGCGGAGCCACTTGAGCAGCCCCTTTTCTCTTCTAAAGACATTATAGGGACTAAGGAGAGGAGGAATAGAGCTTTCTATTTGGGCATCTTGAGGGACATAGGAATATTCTATGAGGTTTTCTATTTTGGAAGAAAGGGTTTTTATACGAGGATTGAGGATGGATAGTCTTGAGGTTAAGGATAAAGGTTTTGGAGGGCATTATCCCGAGGAGGAGGGCGCCATATGTGAGTTGGGACCTTCCTTACTCATTCTCACTGCTAACATCTATAACATGCTCCCTGCTCTTTAGAAAATAAAGGAAATAACTTAGTCAGGCGTTTAGGCTCTGATACCACTCTGCCAGGAGCCCCTTATCATTAGCACATGATCCACTACTTTGGCAAAGCGAGAACTTGACCTTCACTCATTAGCCTACTTATCGAGCCCGATTACTCATAAGGATCACATACTAACAATAAAGAGGACCAGGAAAAGCTGGATCATCAATCGATACTTTTAGATGCACAGGATCCTCTGGTAGAGGCAAGTCTGAGCATACTTCGTATCGATATAGCCTTGTTATTTCCTTTATTTGGTTCAAGATCATAGGAGCATATTAAGAGAAAGAAGGAAAGAACTTTCGGGAAGGAGAAGAGAGTTTAGAGACTCATGCTTATAGAAACACACTTGTATTATTTGATAAGGTTTACGATTGATTTTACAAAGAGGAGGCTCCTTCCTTTATATAGAAGGAGGCTTACAAGACACTCTTAGTAATCTTACTACGTGCTCAACTTCTTCTGAGCTTCTTCATAATGCTAACTTCTTCTACAAGTCTCTGCTAGGCTAAGCATCCTAGTTGCTTGTCAGACACTAGACACCATTAATTACAACAGGACAAACTTATTTATGACTATGGCCCACCTATTTATTACAAAGGATAAGACTTCTTTTACAAGACAAGCGATGTTTGACTAAGACACTAAAGACAAGCGACTTTTCTACTCGTGGCTTCTTCTTGGCGATTCCGGGTCTTGAGCTTTGTTGGATTGTTGACACCTCTGCTACTTGAAGATAGGCTCATGGCTTGGTGATAAGTTTGCTCTCTGTCTCTATCTACTCTTTTCAGTACTTTCTTATCTCTTCTTTTAATATTATATCTTCAGGATCCATCATGTCTTCATCTGGGTCTTGGGAATCCTGCATGATTAGATCTTGCATTGAATTTTTGTCAGTGGTTGTGCTTATGCGGCACTGCTTCAATTGTTCGGTGGTGCTTCACTTATGTGAGGAATCTCGGATAATGGACCGGATGATATCTAATTTTGAATCTGGTGGCATCATTATCATCTACACCATTGATTTCCTGCAAGTGAAAAATTAAATTTTCTTTATAGAACGGAGGTTCATTGTCTCGGACAAGTGCTTTCCAGATTTGGGAGTAGTGTATACACCCTGGCATGGTTTTGTGTCGAGAGAAGCTTCGTGCGTGGATCTTTGGAAATCTGATCGGTGGATAATAAAGCGAGATAAAATCATCTAGCGATCATCTTCTAATTTCCAAATATTAAATCTGGATAATTCTCTGTCAAGTTCTTTAATCCACCAACTAATAGGTGAAAACCATTGAAGAGCATTCCATAAAAGAGAAGAAGCGGTTTTCGATCTGAGAAGGAATCTCCTCGATTTAAAGCGAGAGCACGAGGATAGGATATGAGTATAAGATGGAGAGCGCACCATAGATACCACATATCAGATTCTTGAATGTTGTTCCCATAAAGATGGTAAAAATGGTAAGATATGGTGCAACGGACTTAGCCAAGTGGGTTGAGGAACCAGGTTATGTGTTTGGGTGATCTGTTTAGGTAAAGGGACATATGTGATCGGCAAATTCACTGTAGGTATTTTGGTGTTAGAGGAGTCTTGGGAGGAATTTCAGGTGGGAAGGTTTTTGAGCTATGTCTTACAGTAGAAGGCTGGATGGATAAGTATTCATCATGATTAGTGGGTAGCAGTGAGTGGGCGATGATGGTGATGGATCTGGTTTGGACTTGGTTTGGCCTGGAGAGGAAATGCAGGACAAGGTTTTGAGTTCCCTTTATGTGTTTCTGAGAGAAATCATGTCGGAAAACCATTCTTTCGATCTGAGTATTTGAGGACTTGGCGGGATTTTGTTTTTGAACTCAAGCAATTTGAGCTTGAGGAATTATCTAGATGTACCTCAAATTGGTGTCCTCTGAGATGAAAATCAAACTTCTGGATTCCATACTTGACTGCCAAGATTTCCTTGTAGGTTGTATGATAGTGAAGCTCATGGTTTGAGCTGTCCCTTTGGCATGTCCATAATAGAATTTTGGCCTTCAACTTCTTCTATCAGGACGGCTCCCCAGTATTGGTCACTAGCATCTGTTTGCAAAATCCGCTTTCCTTCTCCAGGTATCTTGAGAGGAGGTGGATTCTTTCTTTGCCTTGAGCAGCTTCTGACCTCGGTTTGTTCTGATCCCCATGGAGGAGCTTTTTCTTGAGGAGCTTGGGCGACCGTGGTGTCTTTGGAAATATGTGGGATGAAATCCCTTATGTAGTTGAGAATTCCCAGCTGTTGGATGCCTTTGTGGTCATGTTTTCATCGAGGAACTTTGGAAGTTCTTTAGCAATGTGTGGTTGTGGCACATATTTCCCTTGAGCAAAATGCATTCCCAGAAAATCTACTTCAATTGTTCCGATCTGGGATTTTCTTGATAATAACATTACTCCATATTGGTCACAGATTTTGTAGAATTCCTCCAAAAGTTGCTTGTATTTGTGTTCATCGGAGAGAGAAAGGAGTATGTCATCAATGTAAATGAGAGCACGATCAAGGAGAGGTTCAAAGACTTTGGTCATGGCCTTTTGGAGCAGTGATAGGGCGACTTTGAGCCCAAAGGGTAAGGCAGTCCATTGGTAATGGGCATTTGGAATACAAAATCACGGTTTTAGTGCATCTTTTGGGTTAAGGCCCAATTGCCAAAATCGACTTGAGTCAAACTTTGAGAAAATATGGGCATTAGAATATAGGAATAAAGAGAGTAAATCTTGAAGAGGAAACTTATCATCTTTGAGAATTGGTTTAGTGGGCGATGTCGATGACAAGTCTCTTTTTCCTCGGATCTGCTCAGATCTTTTATTCACATAAAAAGCTTGCTTGCCCAATCAGTTGGTTGGTTCAATCGACCCTTGCTTGACAATTGTTGGCATTCTTCAAATCTTCTTTGCTCTGTCGGATGGTGACATTCCGGGATGAAGCGCCTTGGTTGGATTGATGTCTTCATTTAATTTGAATGGCAAATCCACGAAGAATTTCTCATTCTTCCAAAGTGGATGAGGATGTTTGAAGAGATCATGGCTGTCAGCACTCATCTTAAGGAGTTTGTCCCTTATGTCTTCATATCCCAATGGTGCATCTGCAAGAGTAAACAATTTGGAGACCCGGTAGAATAAGGCTTGAACTCGTTTGAACTTAATCCCTTGAGAAAGGATTTGAAGCCGATGATTTTGGGTGTAAACATCCATGCCAATCACAAGATCTTTGTCGGGTAAATCTGTTCCAATGACTTTGGTCGGATAATGCACCACAGGAAAAATTTGATCCCGATCTTGTGTTTAGTAACCAAGTCTGTTCGGAAAATCTTGCCATCTCTTTGCTTTGAAAAAATGAACCTTTGGATTCCCAAGCGGATGATGGGAGGATCAGGATTCATCAAAGTCTTCTGTGCTCCTGTATCCATAAAAGCAATGACTTTGATTGGCAAGTCATACTTGGAGGGAAGAATATGAATCTCGATGTTCGGCAATGGTGGAACCGGATCGAGGCGATTTACGGATTTAGAAGTGCAGGGACTTCTTACCTTGTAAGGCAGGGAAATGTTCTTCAGCACTGGAAGATTCTGACTCACTGCTTTCTTCAGAGTCTGTGTATTCTAGTCCGAAAACAGTTGAGGCATCTGGCTGATCTTGCTCATCATACCAGGATTCAATGTCTTCATCTGCGGCTAAGTCAAGGGAATGGACTAGCTTGGAAGCCTTTTCCCTGTTATTTGGACAATTTTTTGAAAAGTGTCCTTTCTTGCCACAAATGAAACATCGTTTGCCATCTTTTCCTCGAAAAGGCTTTCTTTTGAAGAACTTGACCTTCTTCTTCTTTCTTTTCTTGCTCAGGAAGACTCTGTTTTTCCTTTTGGCAGTTGGCTTGTAACGGCAGCGACTCTGATCTTTCTCTTTGCACTTGATCTCGGATAATTCTTCTTGCAAGCCTTGGTGTATTTCTTTACTGTCTTTGAGAATATTTTCAAAGAGGACTGTTGGCTACATAGCTTGTCTAATGCGACAAGGCATGTCAGTGGATTTCTCCAAGAGTCATGCTTACAGCGTCTCTTTGCATGGTGGTGATCATTACGAACATTTACGCTGGAGTTCTTCGGGGAGAGAGCTGACATAGGTGTTCTTAAGGCTAGGATCATTGTAGCCATTTAGTTGATAAAACCTTTGAGCCATTCTTTTGAAATGGCGCTCAAGATCGAGTTTTTGAGGAGAGCAACACTTCATGTCAAAGTATTCTTTCAGAACTTCCTTTTGAACAAGGTTGTGGTCACCAAGAAATTCATGATGGAGTGCGGCAATACTTGATGCTCGGTACTTTCGATCTGTGGAGTTCATCTTGTCTTCTGAACCAAGACTAAGATACCATTCCTTGAGGACTCGAGTCATGTGGGCCTGAAATTCTTCAATGACTCGATGCCGTCGACATCTGGTGAAACCATCTTAGCAACCATCCAGGCTTTAAAATCTAAAAACCTTTTTCTCCATTGAGATGGAGGGATATCATCAATGGTGAACAATGGTCCTCCGGATGGTGGAGGAGTATTGATCTCTTGAGGATTTAAAGATGGCGATTGAGCCCCTCTTGTTGTCTCGGTCTCTCTGATTTGTAGCCATGAGGTCCTAGTGATGTCGGCATACTCATCATCACTAGGGGTTTCCCACAGATGCTTGACACTCTGGTCATCGCTATCTGTTGGCTCTTGGTAAGCATGGGAGGATATCATGGCTTGAGGCAGTGGGGGGCTATGTCGAGGTCAACCTCTGAGAGTCTGCATCTTTTTGGAGATGGTTCGGGTTCAAGAGATTTTGAATCTTGAAGTGGTTGTTTTGGGAAAGCGAGGAAGACTCAACAACTTCCTTCCTCTTTGGGTTTTTCTCTAAAGGGTGAGATCTTTCTCCAAAGAATGTGGTTTTTGGTGGTAGGTTTGGTGGTAGTAATGGTGGAGGCCTATATGGTTGTGAAGATGGTAGAAAGGTGGGATATATCTTTGGTGGTGGAGCAAAGAATGGAGTGCAGCTCTGTTTGTTTTGGAGTTTCTTTGTATATTCGTAGAGCTCTTCTATATTATGGCTAAGCCTCTGAAGTTCTCTTTCTCTTAGATCGAAAGGTGGGTCATGGATGTTAGGACGAGGAAGTTGTCGGATTTCCATTTCCAGGACTTGATTACGGCTTTGTCTCCTTATAGTATTTACGCAACTTTTGAGACAGTATCTCCGATCGTTGCTCTCAATTTGCCATGATATTATCAATCTGTTGATTGATTTTTGTCAATGACCTATTTTGAGCTATGGAGTTCTCGGTTTGCCAATTGAACTTCTTGACAGTGAGAGGCTTGACTTGCCATCTGGTTGTACTTGATAAATTTGGACAAAAGGTTTAGTGTGTGTGCAGGTGGTAGGGTTGCTTTTCCTTTCCAGTGGAAAGTCGGCTCAAAAGTAAGTGGTGAAGTGGAGGCAAACATCATGCATGGGATTATTGGTGTTGTTGGGACGAGAAGGTGTGGATTACGGACTTTACGAGAAAAAGGAGTTTGTGGCGTTTTGTGGTGGTGGCCAAGTAACAAGGTCGGGGTCTTGACGGTGGTGGATACCCTTCTTGTCGGAGTATCTGAGGGCTTCTTCATAGATTGGCGGTGGTTCCCTCTTCTTTACGATCCCTACCCGGGGACCATTTTACGGATCGATTTCCTCTGTGGCTTAAGAGGAGGCTGCATGGAGTAGCGGGATGCTTACAGTTCCTGTGCATGCTCTTCGCCATTCATCATTTTACGGCATGGGATAGAACCACGTGTCACAAGTACATCTGGTTCGCACATTCCGATCGAGGAATATCCCATAGGAAATGGCCATCAATCTTGTCGGAATAGATGATATGTCCATTTGGCGAGATAGCATGAATCGGCAACCTCTTTTCATTTGCTCAGAGTGATCATCATGGTGTGGAAGGCTGGAGGTTTTCCCAGAAGATTCCTCTTGATCTGGCCTTTTGAAAATAGTTTGTGATTCCATCGGCGGACCTTTGAAAACTTGCCTCGGTTGAAGCAATGAAGTCTTTGTTCCTTTTGAAGTTTTCATAGTTGCTTATCCATTCAAGCGGCATGAGCTGCGGAGGTCCTTCTTTGAAATACGCTTTGGAATCGAGCGATGGAGGGTGTCTCATCGTTTGAGGTGGCAGGACCATCAAGGCATTACGATCGAAACCTTCGGAGTAAGCGGATCAAAGCAGTGGTCTTGAAGCCTATAGATCAGCCCAGTGCTGCGGTGAGGCGGCTAGAGGCGATTCCATCTTGTGGAGCCCCTATGAGCTGGACCTGTACTTTGAACCTGGTGGTCAAAGTGGGGTCTCTGAGGTGGACGTTGAAATTTGGGAACATGGTCAAGACAACACTTCCCGCATTTAGTGTCGTCAAAGCGATTCAGATTGTGGCATGCTCAAGATTACGGAAGGTAGTATCCGATGAAACACCCTGGCGGTGATAGGAAGTCCTTTTCTCCGTGAAGGAAAGAACTAACCTAATAGCCCCAAGGTGAAGGTGACATATCCTTCTCTGCCAAAGCGGATGAGAGTAGGATTAATCTCGAGTCAACATATTGTTAGTATTTGGTGGCTTGGAGAGCACATTCATCCATTTTTGTTGTCTGGATGTACTCTTTCACACCAGGTCTTGGAGTTGAGATAAGCTTTTTGCGGAGCCACTTGAACGGCCCCTTTTCTCTTCTAAAGACATTATAGGGACTAAGGAGAGGAGGAATAGAGCTTTCTATCTGAGCATCTTCAGGGACATAGGAATATTCTATGAGGTTTTCTATTTTGGAAGAAAGGGTTTTTATCTGAGGATTCTGGGATAGATAGTCTTGAGGTTAAGGATAAAGGTTTTTGGAGGGCATTATCTGAGGAGGAGGACGCCATATGTGAGTTGGGACCTTCCTTACTCATTCTCCCTGCTAACATCTATAACATGCTCCCTGCTCTTTAGAAAATAAAGGGAATAACTCGGCCGGGCGTTTAGGCTCTGATACCACTCTGCCTAGAGCCCCCTATCATTAATACATGATCCCTACTTTGGCAAGGCGAGAACTTCGGCCTTCACTCAATAGCCTACTTATCGAGCCTCAATTACTCATAAGGATCACATACTAACAATAAAGAGGGCCAGGAAAAGCGGATCATCAATCGATACTTTTACGATGCACGGGATCCTCTGGTAGAGGCAAGTCTGAGCATACTTCGTATCTGATATAGCCTTGTTATTTCCTTTATTTGGTTCAAGATCATAGGAGCATATTAAGAGAAAGAAGGAAAGAACTTTCAGGAAGGAGAAGAGAGTTTAGAGACTCATGCTTATAGAAACACACTTGTATTATTTGATAAGGTTTCTGATTGATTTTACAAAGAGGAGGCTCCTTCCTTTATATAGAGAAGGAGGCTTACAAGACACTCTTAGTAATCTTACTACGTACTCAGCTTCTTCTACAAGCTTCTTCATAATGCTAACTTCTTCTACAAGTCTCTACTAGGCTAAGCATCCTAGTTGCTTGTCAGACACTAGACACCATTAATTACAACAGGACAAACTTATTTATGACTATGGCCCACCTATTTATTACAAAGGATAAGACTTCTTTTACAAGACAACTGATGTTTGACTAAGACACTAAAGACAAACGACTTTTCTACTACGTGGCTTCTTCTTGACGATTCCCGGGTCTTGAGCTTTGTTGGATTGTTGACACCCCTGCTACTTGAAGATAGGCTCATGGCTTGGTGATAAGTTTGCTCTCTCGTCTCTATCTACTCTTTTCCAGTACTTTCTTATCTCTTCTTTTAATATTATATCTTCAGGATCCATCATGTCTTCATCTGGGTCTTGGGAATCCTGCATGATTAGATCTTGCATTGAATTTTTGTCAGTGGTTGTGCTTGTCTGGCCTGCTTCAATTGTTCCAGCTGGTGCTTCACTTATGTGAGGAATCTCGGATAATGGGCAGATGATATCTAATGGCTGGATACAGGTGGCATCATTATCATCTACACCATTGATTTCCTGCAAGTGAAAAATTAAATTTTCTTTATAGAACGGAGGTTCATTGTCTCGGACAAGTGCTTTGATTTGGGAGTAGTGTATACACCTGGCATGGTTTTGTGTCCGAGAAGCTTAGTCTGTGGATCTTTGGAAATCTGATCGGTGGATAATAAAAGCGAGATAAAATCATCTAACTGATCATCTTCTAATTTCCAAATATTAAATCTGGATAATTCTCTGTCAAGTTCTTTAATCCACCAACTAATAGGTGAAAACCATTGAAGAGCATTCCATAAAAGAGAAGAAGCGGTTTTAAGTGCGAGAGGAATCTCCTCGATTTAAAGGCGAGGCACGAGGATAGGATATGAGTATAAGATGGAGGCGCACCATAGATACCACATATCAGATTCTTGAATGTTGTTCCCATAAAGATGGTAAAAATGGTAAGATATGGTGCAACGGGACTTAGCCAAGTGGGTTGAGGAACCAGGTTATGTGTTTGGGTGATCTGTTTAGGTAAAGGGACATATGTGATCGGCAAATTCCTGTAGGTATTTTGGTGTTAGAGGAGTCTGGGAGGAATTTCGGGTGGGAAGGTTTTTGAGCTATGTCTTACGTAGAGGCTGGATGGATAAGTATTCATCATGATTAGTGGGTAACAGTGAGTGGGCGATGATGGTGATGGATCTGGTTTGGACTTGGTTTGGCCTGGAGAGGAAATGCAGGACAAGGTTTTGAGTTCCTTTATGTGTTTCTGGAGAAATCATATCGGAAAACCATTCTTTCGATCCCGAGTATTTGAGGACTTGGCGGGATTTTGTTTTTGAACTCAAGCAATTTGAAGCTTGAGGAATTATCTAGATGTACCTCAAATTGGTGTCCTCTGAGATGGAAATCAAACTTACGGATTCCATACTTGGCGCCAAGGTTTCCTTGTAGGTTGTATGATAGTGAAGCTCAGCCGGTTTGAAGCCATCCTTTGGCATGTCCGCAATAGAATTTTGGCCTTCAACTTCTTCTATCGGGGCGGCTCCCGATCTTGGTCACTAGCATCTGTTTGCAAAATCCGCTTTCCTTCTCCGGGTATCTTGAGAGGAGGTGGATTCTTTCTTTGCTTGCTTGAGGCAGCTTCTGACCTCGGTTTGTTCTGATCCCCATGGAGGAGCTTTTTCTTGAGGAGCTTGGGCTGAACCGTGGTGTCTTTGGAAATATGTGGGATGAAATCCCTTATGTAGTTGAGAATTCCCAGAAACTGTTGGATCTGCTTTGTGGTCATGTTTTCATCAGGGAATTTTGGAAGTTCTTGACAATGTGTGGTGTGGCACATATTTTCCTTGAGCAAAGTGCATTCCCGGAAAATCTACTTGATTGTTCCGATCTGGGATTTTCTTGATGTGACATTATTCCATATTGGTCACAAATGTTGTAGAATTCTTCCAAAAGTTGCTTGTATTTGTGTTCATCGGGAGAGAAAAGGAGTATGTCATCAATGTAAATGAGAGCACGATCAAGGAGAGGTTCAAAGACTTTGGTCATGGCCTTTTGGAACAGTGATGGGGCGACTTTGAGCCCAAAGGGTAAAACAGTCCATTGGTAATGGGCATTTGGAATACAAAATGCGGTTTTAGTGCATCTTTTGGGTTAAGGCCCAATTGCCAAAATCGACTTGAGTCAAACTTTGAGAAAATATGGGCATTCCGAATATAGGAATAAAGAGAGTAAATCTTCGGAAGAGGAAACTTATCATCTTTGAGGAATTTGTTTAGTGGACGATATTCGATGACAAGTCTCTTTTTTCCTCGGATCTGCTCAGATCTTTTATTCACATAAAAAGCTTGCACGCCCAATCAGTTGGTTGGTTCAATCGGCCCTTGCTTGACAATTGTTGGCATTCTTCAAATCTTTGCTTTGCTCTGTCGGATGGTGACATTCGAGGATGAAGCGCCTTGGTTGGATTGATGTCTTCATTTAATTTGAATGGCAAATCCACGAAGAATTTCTCATTCTTCCAAAGTGGATGAGGATGTTTGAAGAGATCATGGTATCGGCACTCATCTTAAGGAGTTTGTCCCTTATGTCTTCATATCCCAATGGTGCATCTGCAAGAGTAAACAATTCGGAGACGATAGAATAAGGCTTGAACTCTCGTTTGAACTTAATCCCTTGAGAAAGGATTTGAAGCCAGATGATTTTGGGTGTAAACATCCATGCCAATCACAAGATCTTTGTCGGGTAAATCTGTTCCAATGACTTTGGTCGGATAATGCACCACAGGAAAAATTTGATCCCAATCTTGTGTTTAGTAACCAAGTCTGTTCGGAAAATCCTGCCATCTGCTGCTTTGAAAAAATGAACACTGGATTCCCAAGCAGATGATGGGAGGATCACCGGATTCATCATAGTCTTATGTGCTCCTCTATCCATAAAACCAATGACTTTGATTGGCAAGTCATACTTGGAGGAAGAATATGAATCTCGATGTTAGGCAATGGTGGAGCAGGATCGAGGCGATTTACGGATTTAGAAGTGCAGGGACTTCTTACCTTGTAAGGCAGGAAATGTTCTTGAGCTGGAAGATTGACTCACTTTGCTTTCTTCAGAGTCTGTGTATTCTAGTCCGAAAACAGTTGAGGCATCTGGCTGATCTTGCTCATCATACCAGGATTCAATGTCTTCATCTGCGGCTAAGTCAAGGGAATGGACTAGCTTGGAAGCCTTTTCCCTGTTATTTGGACAATTTTTTGAAAAGTGTCCTTTCTTGCCACAAATGAAACATCGTTTGCCATCTTTTCCTCGAAAAGGCTTTCTTTTGAAGAACTTGACCTTCTTCTTCTTTCTTTTCTTGCTCAGGAAGACTCTGTTTTTCCTTTTGGCAGTTGGCTTGTAGCAGCGACTCTGATCTTTCTCTTTGCACTTGATCTCGGATAATTCTTCTTGCAAGCCTTGGTGTATTTCTTTACGTCTTTGAGAATATTTTCAAAGAGGACACATTGGCTACATAGCTTGTCTAATGCGACAAGGCATGTCTGGTGGATTTCTCAAGAGTCATGCTTACAGCGTCTCTTTGCATGGTGGTGATCATTACGAACATTTACGCTGGAGTTCTTGAGGAGAGAGGCGACATAGGTGTTCTTAAGGCTAGGATCATTGTAGCCATTTAGTTGATAAAACCTTTGAGCCATTCTTTTGAAATGGCGCTCAAGATCGAGTTTTTGAGAGAGCAACACTTCATGTCAAAGTATTCTTTCCGTACTTCCTTTTGAACAAGGTTGTGGTCACCAAGAAATTCATGATGGTGTGCGGCAATAACTTGATGTCGATACTTTCCGATCTGTGGAGTTCATCTTGTCTTACAGAACCAAGACTAAGATACCATTCCTTGAGGACTCCAGTCATGTGGGCACAGAATTCTTCAATGACTCGGTACCGATCAGCATCTGGTGAAACCATCTTAGCATCCATCCAGGCTTTAAAATCTAAAAACCTTTTTCTCCATTGAGATGGAGGGATATCATCAATGGTGAACAATGGTCCTCCAGATGGTGGAGGAGTATTGATCTCTTGAGGATTTAAAGATGACGATTGAGCCCCTCTTGTTGTCTCGGTCTCTGATTGTAGCCATGAGGTCCTAGTGATGTCGGCATACTCATCATCACTAGGGGTTTCCACAGATGCTTCGACACTCTGGTCATCGCTATCTGTTGGCTCTTGGTAAGCATGGGAGGATATCATGGCTTGAGACAGTGGGACTGTATCAGGGTCAACCTCTGAGGTCTGCATCTTTTTTGGAGATGGTTCGGGTTCAAGAGATTTTGAATCTTGAAGTGGTTGTTTTGGAGAAACTGAGGAAGACTCAACAACTTCCTTCCTCTTTGGGTTTTCTCTAAAGGGTCGAGATCTTTCTCCAAAGAATGTGGTTTTTGGTGGTAGTAATGGTGGAGGCCTATATGGTTGTGAAGATGGTAGAAGGCTGGGATATATCTTTGGTGGTGGAGCAAAGAATGGAGTGCAGCTCTGTTTGTTTTGGAGTTTCTTTGTATATTCGTAGAGCTCTTCTATATTATGGCTAAGCCTCTGAAGTTCTCTTTCTCTTAGATCGAAAGCTGGGTCATGGATGTTCCGGACAGGAAGTTGTCAGTTCCATTTCAGGACTTGATTCGGCTTTGTCTCCTTATAGTATTTACGCAACTTTTCAGACAGTATCTCCAGTCGTTGCTCTACAGCTGCCATGATATTATCAATCTGTTGATTGATTTTTGTCAGCAGCCTATTTTGAGCTATGGAGTTCTCGGTTTGCCAATTCAGAACTTCTTCAGCTTGAGTAAGAGGCTTCAGCTTACCATCTGGTTGTACTTGATGAAATTTGGACAAAAGGTTTAGTGTGTGTGCGGGTGGTAGGGTTGCTTTTCCTTTCAGGCTGGAAAGTCGACTCAGTAAGTGGTGAAGTGGAGGCAAACATCATGCATGGGATTATTGGTGTTGTTGGGACAGAAGGTGTGGATTCTGGACTTTTACAGGAAAAGGAGTTTGTGGCGTTTTGTGGTGGTGGCCAAGTAACAAGGTCAGGGTCTTCAGGCGGTGGTGGATACCCTTCTTGCCGGAGTATCCTGAGGGCTTCTTCATAGATTGGCGGTGGTTCCTCTTCTTTCGATCCTACCCAGGGACCATTTTACGGATCGATTTCCTCTGTGGCTTAAGAGGAGGCTGCATGGAGTAGCGAGGATGCTTACAGTTCCTGTGCATGCTCTTCGCCATTCATCATTTTACGGCATGGGATAGAACCACGTGTCACAAGTACATCTGGTTCGCACATTCCGATCGAGGAATATCCCATAGGAAATGGCCATCAATCTTGTCGAGAATAGATGATATGTCCATTTGGCGAGATAGCATGAATCGGCAACCTCTTTTCAATTTGCTCAGAGAGTGATCATCATGGTGTGGAAGGCGGAGGTTTTTCCCAGGAAGATTCCTCTTGATCGGCCTTTTGAAAATAGTTTTGGCAGTTCCATCGGCGGACCTTTGAAAACTTGCCTCGGTTGAAGCAGCGAAGTCTTTGTTCCTTTTGAAGTTTTCATAGTTGCTTATCCATTCAAGCGGCATGAGTGCGGGAGGTCCTTCTTTGAAATCGCTTTGGAATCGAGCGATGGAGGGTGTCTCATCGTTTGAGGTGGCGAGGACCATCAAGGCATTACGATCGAAACCTTCCGGAGTAAGCGGATCAAAGCAGTGGTCTTGAAGCCTATAGATCAGCCAGTGCTTTGCGGTGAGGCGACTAGGCGATTCCATCTTGTGGAGCCCCTATGATTTGGACTGTACTTTGAACCTGGTGGTCAAAGTGGGGTCTCTGAGGTGGACGTTGAAATTTGGGAACATGGTCAAGACAACACTTCCCGCATTTAGTGTCGTCAAAGCGATTCAGATTGTGGCATGCTCAAGATTACGGAAGGTAGTATCCGATGAAACACCCTGGCGGTGATAGGAAGTCCTTTTCTCCCGTGAAGGGAAAGAACTAACCTAATAGCCCCAAGGTGAAGGCTGACATATCCTTCTCTCTGCCAAAGCCGGATGAGAGTAGGATTAATCTCCAGGTCAACATATTGTTATTGTTGGTGGCTTGGAGAGCACATTCATCCATTTTTGTTGTCTGGATGTACTCTTTCACACCAGGTCTTGGAGTTGAGATAAGCTTTTTGCGGAGCCACTTGAACGGCCCCTTTTCTCTTCTAAAGACATTATAGGGACTAAGGAGAGGAGGAATAGAGCTTTCTATTTGGGCATCTTGAGGACATAGGAATATTCTATGAGGTTTTCTATTTTGGAAGAAAGGGTTTTTATCACGAGGATTGAGGGATGGATAGTCTTGAGGTTAAGGATAAAGGTTTTGGAGGGCATTATCCGAGGAGGAGGGCGCCATATGTGAGTTGGGACCTTCCTTACTCATTCTCCTGCTAACATCTATAACATGCTCCCTGCTCTTTAGAAAATAAAGGGAATAACTCAGTAGGCGTTTAGGCTCGATACCACTCTGCAGGAGCCCCTTATCATTAGCACATGATCCCTACTTTGGCAAAGCGAGAACTTGACCTTCACTCATTAGCCTACTTATCGAGCCCAGATTACTCATAAGGATCACATACTAACAATAAAGAGGACCAGGAAAAGCTGGATCATCAATCGATACTTTTACGATGCACGAGGATCCTCTGGTAGAGGCAAGTCTGAGCATACTTAAGTATCGATATAGCCTTGTTATTTCCTTTATTTGGTTCAAGATCATAGGAGCATATTAAGAGAAAGAAGGAAAGAACTTTCGGGAAGGAGAAGAGAGTTTAGAGACTCATGCTTATAGAAACACACTTGTATTATTTGATAAGGTTTACGATTGATTTTACAAAGGAGGCTCCTTCCTTTATATAGAGAAGGAGGCTTACAAGACACTCTTAGTAATCTTACTACGTGCTCGACTTCTTCTACAAGCTTCTTCATAATGCTAACTTCTTCTACAAGTCTCTACTAGGCTAAGCATCCTAGTTGCTTGTCAGGACACTAGACACCATTAATTACAACAGGACAAACTTATTTATGACTATGGCCCACCTATTTATTACAAAGGATAAGACTTCTTTTACAAGACAAGCGATGTTTGACTAAGACACTAAAAGACAAGCGACTTTTCTACTACGTGGCTTCTTCTTGGCGATTCCGGGTCTTGAGCTTTGTTGGATTGTTGACACCCTGCTACTTGAAGATAGGCTCATGGCTTGGTGATAAGTTTGCTCTCTCGTCTCTATCTACTCTTTTCGGTACTTTCTTATCTCTTCTTTTAATATTATATCTTGAGGATCCATCATGTCTTCATCAGGTCTTGGGAATCCTGCATGATTAGATCTTGCATTGAATTTTTGTCGATGGTTGTGCTTATCGGCCTGCTTCAATTGTTCAGTGGTGCTTCACTTATGTGAGGAATCTCGGATAATGGACGGATGATATCTAATGGTGAATCTGGTGGCATCATTATCATCTACACCATTGATTTCCTGCAAGTGAAAAATTAAATTTTCTTTATAGAGCGGAGGTTCATTGTCTCGGACAAGTGCTTTGATTTGGGAGTAGTGTATACACCCTGGCATGGTTTTGTGTCGAGAGAAGCTTAATGCTGTGGATCTTTGGAAATACGGTCGGTGGATAATAAAAGCGAGATAAAATCATCTAGCGATCATCTTCTAATTTCCAAATATTAAATCTGGATAATTCTCTGTCAAGTTCTTTAATCCACCAACTAATAGGTGAAAACCATTGAAGAGCATTCCATAAAAGAGAAGAAGCGGTTTTCCAGTGCGAGAGGAATCTCCTCGATTTAAAGCGAGGAGCACGAGGATAGGATATGAGTATAAGATGGAGGCGCACCATAGATACCACATATCAGATTCTTGAATGTTGTTCCCATAAAGATGGTAAAAATGGTAAGATATGGTGCAACGGGACTTAGCCAAGTGGGTTGAGGAACCAGGTTATGTGTTTGGGTGATCTGTTTAGGTAAAGGGACATATGTGATCTGGCAAATTCTGTAGGTATTTTGGTGTTAGAGGAGTCTTGGGAGGAATTTCAGGTGGGAAGGTTTTTGAGCTATGTCTTACAGTAGAGGCTGGATGGATAAGTATTCATCATGATTAGTGGGTAACTTGATGAGTGGAGGCGATGATGGTGATGGATCTGGTTTGGACTTGGTTTGGCCTGGAGAGGAAATGCAGGACAAGGTTTTGAGTTCCCTTTATGTGTTTCTGAGAGAAATCATATCGGGAAAACCATTCTTTCGATCTGAGTATTTGAGGACTTGGCGGGATTTTGTTTTGAACTCAAGCAATTTGGAGCGAGGAATTATCTAGATGTACCTCAAATTGGTGTCCTCTGAGATGGAAATCAAACTTGGATTCCATACTTGGCGCCAAGGTTTCCTTGTAGGTTGTATGATAGTGAAGCTCGCGGTTTGAGCGTCCTTTGGCATGTCCGCAATAGAAGTTTTGGCCTTCAACTTCTTCTATCAAGACGGCTCCCCAGTATTGGTCACTAGCATCTGTTTGCAAAATCCGCTTTCCTTCTCCAGGTATCTTGAGAGGAGGTGGATTCTTTCTTTGCTTGAGGCAGCTTTCTGACCTCGGTTTGTTCGATCCCCATGGAGGAGCTTTTTCTTGAGGAGCTTGGGCTGACCGTGGTGTCTTTGGAAATATGTGGGATGAAATCCCTTATGTAGTTGAGAATTCCGAAGCTGTTGGATGCTGCTTGGTAGTCATATTTTCATCAGAAAACTTTGGAAGTTCTTCAGCAATGTGTGGTTGTGGCACATATTTCCCTTGAGCAAAATGCATTCCCAGAAAATCTACTTCAATTGTTCCGATCTGGGATTTTCTTGATGTGACATTATTCCATATTGGTCACAAATGTTGTAGAATTCTTCCAAAAGTTGCTTGTATTTGTGTTCATCGAGAGAGAAAAGGAGTATATCATCAATGTATATGAGAGCATGATCAAGGAGAGGTTCAAAGACTTTAGTCATGGCCTTTTGGAGCAGTGATGGGCGACTTTGAGCCCAAAGGTAAGGCAGATCCATTGGTAATGGGCATTTGGAATACAAAATCACGGTTTTAGTGCATCTTTTGGGTTAAGGCCCAATTGCCAAAATCGACTTGAGTCAAACTTTGAGAAAATATGGGCATTCCGAATATAGGAATAAAGAGAGTAAATCTTCGGAAGAGGAAACTTATCATCTTTGAGGAAGGGGTTTAGTGGGCGATGTCGATGACAAGTCTCTTTTTCCTCGGATACCTTTCAGATCTTTTATTCACATAAAAAGCTTGGCATACCCAATCAGATTTGGTTGGTTCAATCAGCCCTTGCTTCAGCAATTGTGGGCATTCTTCAAATCTTTCTTTGCTCTGTCGGATGGTGACATTCGGGATGAACTGCCTTGGTTGGATTGATGTCTTCATTTAATTTGAATGGCAAATCCACGAAGAATTTCTCATTCTTCCAAAGTGGATGAGGATGTTTGAAGAGATCATGGCTGTCAGCACTCATCTTAAGGAGTTTGTCCCTTATGTCTTCATATCCCAATGGTGCATCTGCAAGAGTAAACAATTTCGGGACAGTAGAATAAGGCTTGAACTCTCGTTTGAACTTAATCCCTTGAGAAAGGATTTGAAGCCGATGATTTTGGGTGTAAACATCCATGCCAATCACAAGATCTTTGTCGGGTAAATCTGTTCCAATGACTTTGGTCGGATAATGCACCCTAGGAAAAATTTGATCCCAATCTTGTGTTTAGTAACCAAGTCTGTTCGGAAAATCTTGCCATCTGCTGCTTTGAAAAAATGAACACTGGATTCCCAAGCAGATGATGGGAGGATCACCGGATTCATCAAAGTCTTCTGTGCTCCTGTATCCATAAAAGCAATGACTTTGATTGGCAAGTCATACTTGGAGGAAGAATATGAATCTCGATGTTCGGCAATGGTGGAGCAGGATCGAGGAGGCGATTTACGGATTTAGAAGTGCAGGGACTTCTTACCTTGTAAGGCAGGAAATGTTCTTGAGCTGGAAGATTACGACTCACTTTGCTTTCTTGAGTCTGTGTATTCTAGTCAGAAAGCAGTTGAGGCATCTGGTGATCTTGCTCATCATACCGAGGATTCAATGTCTTCATCTGCGGCTAAGTCAAGGGAATGGACTAGCTTGGAAGCCTTTTCCTGTTATTTGGACAATTTTTGAAAAGTGTCCTTTCTTGCCACAAATGAAACATCGTTTGCCATCTTTTCCTCGAAAGGCTTTCTTTTGAAGAACTTGACCTTCTTCTTCTTTCTTTTCTTGCTCGGGAAGACTACTGTTTTCCTTTTGGCGGTTGGCTTATAGCAGCTGACTACAGTCTTTCTCTTTGCACTTGATCTCGGATAATTCTTCTTGCAAGCCTTGGTGTATTTCTTTACTGTCTTTGAGAATATTTTCAAAGAGGACACATTGGCTACATAGCTTGTCTAATGCGACAAGGCATGTCAGTGGATTTCTCCAAGAGTCATGCTTACAGCGTCTCTTTGCATGGTGGTGATCATTACGAACATTTACGCTGGAGTTCTTCGGGGAGAGAGCTGACATAGGTGTTCTTAAGGCTAGGATCATTGTAGCCATTTAGTTGATAAAACCTTTGAGCCATTCTTTTGAAATGGCGCTCAAGATCGAGTTTTTGAGAGCAACACTTCATGTCAAAGTATTCTTTCAGAACTTCCTTTTGAACAAGGTTGTGGTCACCAAGAAATTCATGATGGAGTGCGGCAATACTTGATGTCAGTACTTTCGATCTGTGGAGTTCATCTTGTCTTACAGAACCAAGACTAAGATACCATTCCTTGAGGACTCAGTCATGTGGGCACGAGAATTCTTCAATGACTCGGTACCGATCAGCATCTGGTGAAACCATCTTAGCATCCATCCAGGCTTTAAAATCTAAAAACCTTTTTCTCCATTGAGATGGAGGGATATCATCAATGGTGAACAATGGTCCTCCAGATGGTGGAGGAGTATTGATCTCTTGAGGATTTAAAGATGGCGATTGAGCCCCTCTTGTTGTCTCGGTCTCTGATTGTAGCCATGAGGTCCTAGTGATGTCGGCATACTCATCATCACTAGGGGTTTCCACGGATGCTTGACACTCTGGTCATCGCTATCTGTTGGCTCTTGGTAAGCATGGGAGGATATCATGGCTTGAGACAGTGGGAGTGTATCAGGGTCAACCTCTGAGGTCTGCATCTTTTTTGGAGATGGTTCGGGTTCAAGAGATTTTGAATCTTGAAGTGGTTGTTTTGGAGAAACTGAGGAAGACTCAACAACTTCCTTCCTCTTTGGGTTTTCTCTAAAGGGTGAGATCTTTCTCCAAAGAATGTGGTTTTTGGTGGTAGGTTTGGTGGTAGTAATGGTGGAGGCCTATATGGTTGTGAAGATGGTAGAAGGTGGGATATATCTTTGGTGGTGGAGCAAAGAATGGAGTGCAGCTCTGTTTGTTTTGGAGTTTCTTTGTATATTCGTAGAGCTCTTCTATATTATGGCTAAGCCTCTGAAGTTCTCTTTCTCTTAGATCGAAAGCTGGGTCATGGATGTTCCGGACAGGAAGTTGTCGGATTTCCATTTCCAGGACTTGATTACGGCTTTGTCTCCTTATAGTATTTACGCAACTTTTGAGGCAGTATCTCCAGTCGTTGCTCTCACATTGCCATGATATTATCAATCTGTTGATTGATTTTTGTCAGCAGCCTATTTTGAGCTATGGAGTTCTCGGTTTGCCAATTCAGAACTTCTTGACTTGAGTGAGAGGCTTGACTTGCCATCTGGTTGTACTTGATGGTGGACAAAGGTTTAGTGTGTGTCTGGGTGGTAGGGTTGCTTTTCCTTTCCGAGTGGAAAGTCGGCTCAGTAAGTGGTGAAGTGGAGGCAAACATCATGCATGGGATTATTGGTGTTGTTGTTGGGACAGAAGGTGTGGATTCTGGACTTTACAGGAAAAGGAGATTGAGGCGTTTTGTGGTGGTGGCCAAGTAACAAGGACAGGGTCTTCAGGCGGTGGTGGATACCCTTCTTGTCGGAGTATCCTGAGGCTTCTTCATAGATTGGCGGTGGTTCCCTCTTCTTTACGATCCTACCCAGGACCATTTTACGGATCGATTTCCTCTGTGGCTTAAGAGGAGGCTGCATGGAGTAGCGGGATGCTTACAGTTCCACTGTGCATGCTCTTCGCTATTCATCATTTTTTGGCATGGGATAGAACCACGTGTCACAAGTACATCCTGGTTCGCACATTCCCGATCCAGGAATATCCCATAGGAAATGGCCATCAATCTTGTCAGAATAGATGATATGTCCATTTGGCGAGATAGCATGAATCGGCAACCTCTTTTCATTTGCTCAGAGTGATCATCATGGTGTGGAAGGCGGAGGTTTTCCCAGAAGATTCCTCTTGATCGGCCTTTTGAAAATAGTTTTGGCAGTTCCATCGGCGGACCTTTGAAAACTTGCCTCGGTTGAAAGCAGCGAAGTCTTTGTTCCTTTTGAAGTTTTCATAGTTGCTTATCCATTCAAGCGGCATGAGCTGCAGGAGGTCCTTCTTTGAAATCTGCTTTGGAATCTGAACGATGGAGGGTGTCTCATCGTTTGAGGTGGCGAGACCATCAAGGCATTACGATCGAAACCTTCGGAGTAGGCGGATCAAAGCAGTGGTCTTGAAGCCTATAGATCAGCCAGTGCCGCGGTGAAGCGACTAGAGGCGATTCCATCTTGTGGAGCCCCTATGGCTGGACTGTACTTTGAACCTGGTGGTCAAAGTGGGGTCTCTGAGGTGGGCGTTGAAATTTGGGAACATGGTCAAGACAACACTTCCCGCATTTAGTGTCGTCAAAGCGATTCAGGTGTGGCATGCTCAAGATTACGGAAGGTAGTATCCGATGAAACTTACCCTGGCGGTGATAGGAAGTCCTTTTCTCCGTGAAGGGAAAGAACTAACCTAATAGCCCCAAGGTGAAGGTGACATATCCTTCTCTGCCAAAGCGGGATGAGAGTAGGATTAATCTCGAGTCAACATATTGTTATTATTTGGTGGCTTGGAGAACACATTCATCCATTTTTGTTGTGCGGATGTACTCTTTCACACCAGGTCTTGGAGTTGAGATAAGCTTCCTGCGGAGCCACTTGAACGGCCCCTTTTCTCTTCTAAAGACATTATAGGGACTAAGGAGAGGAGGAATAGAGCTTTCTATTTGGGCATCTTCAGGGACATAGGAATATTCTATGAGGTTTTCTATTTTGGAAGAAAGGGTTTTTATCTGAGATTGAGGGATGGATAGTCTTGAGGTTAAGGATAAAGGTTTTTGGAGGGCATTATCTGAGGAGGAGGACGCCATATGTGAGTTGGGACCTTCCTTACTCATTCTCCCTGCTAACATCTATAACATGCTCCCTGCTCTTTAGAAAATAAAGGGAATAACTCGGTCGGGCGTTTAGGCTCTGATACCACTCTGCAGGAGCCCCTTATCATTAGCACATGATCCCTACTTTGGCAAGGCGAGAACTTCGGCCTTCACTCATTAGCCTACTTATCGAGCCCCAGTTACTCATAAGGATCACATACTAACAATAAAGAGGGCCAGGAAAAGCGGATCATCAATCGATACTTTTCTGATGCACAGGATCCTCTGGTAGAGGCAAGTGCAGAGCATACTTCGTATCTGATATAGCCTTGTTATTTCCTTTATTTGGTTCAAGATCATAGGAGCATATTAAGAGAAAGAAGGAAAGAACTTTCAGGAAGGAGAAGAGAGTTTAGAGACTCATGCTTATAGAAACACACTTGTATTATTTGATAAGGTTTCTGATTGATTTTACAAAGAGGGGGCTCCTTCCTTTATATAGAGAAGGAGGCTTACAAGACACTCTTAGTAATCTTACTACGTACTCAACTTCTTCTACAAGCTTCTTCATAATGCTAACTTCTTCTACAAGTCTCTACTAGGCTAAGCATCCTAGTTGCTTGTCAGACACTAGACACCATTAATTACAACAGGACAAACTTATTTATGACTATGGCCCACCTATTTATTACAAAGGATAAGACTTCTTTTACAAGACAACTGATGTTTGACTAAGACACTAAAAGACAAACGACTTTTCTACTACGTGGCTTCTTCTTGGCGATTCCCGGGTCTTGAGCTTTGTTGGATTGTTGACACCCCTGCTACTTGAAGATAGGCTCATGGCTTGGTGATAAGTTTGCTCTCTCGTCTCTATCTACTCTTTTCCAGTACTTTCTTATCTCTTCTTTTAATATTATATCTTCAGGATCCATCATGTCTTCATCTGGGTCTTGGGAATCCTGCATGATTAGATCTTGCATTGAATTTTTGTCAGTGGTTGTGCTTATGCGGCTGCTTCAATTGTTCAGTGGTGCTTCACTTATGTGAGGAATCTCGGATAATGGGCGGATGATATCTAATGGTGGATCTGGTGGCATCATTATCATCTACACCATTGATTTCCTGCAAGTGAAAAATTAAATTTTCTTTATAGAACGGAGGTTCATTGTCTCGGACAAGTGCTTTCAGATTTGGGAGTAGTGTATACACCCTGGCATGGTTTTGTGTCCAGAGAAGCTTCGTGCATGGATCTTTGGAAATACGGTCGGTGGATAATAAAAGCGAGATAAAATCATCTAGCGATCATCTTCTAATTTCCAAATATTAAATCTGGATAATTCTCTGTCAAGTTCTTTAATCCACCAACTAATAGGTGAAAACCATTGAAGAGCATTCCATAAAAGAGAAGAGCGGTTTTAAGATGCGAGAGGAATCTCCTCGATTTAAAGGCGAGACACGAGGATAGGATATGAGTATAAGATGGAGACGCACCATAGATACCACATATCAGATTCTTCGAATGTTGTTCCCATAAAGATGGTAAAAATGGTAAGATATGGTGCAACAGGACTTAGCCAAGTGGGTTGAGGAACCAGGTTATGTGTTTGGACTGATCTGTTTAGGTAAAGGGACATATGTGATCTGGCAAATTCCTGTAGGTATTTTGGTGTTAGAGGAGTGCCGGGAGGAATTTCAGGTGGGAAGGTTTTTTGAGCTATGTCTTACGTAGAGGCTGGATGGATAAGTATTCATCATGATTAGTGGGTAACAGTGAGTGGAAGCGATGATGGTGATGGATCTGGTTTGGACTTGGTTTGGCCTGGAGAGGAAATCTGGGACAAGGTTTTGAGTTCCCTTTATGTGTTTCTGGAGAAATCATATCGGAAAACCATTCTTTCGATCTGAGTATTTGAGGACTTGGCGGGATTTTGTTTTGAACTCAAGCAATTTGAGCAGGAATTATCTAGATGTACCTCAAATTGGTGTCCTCTGAGATGGAAATCAAACTTGGATTCCATACTTGACGCCAAGGTTTCCTTGTAGGTTGTATGATAGTGAAGCTCAGCCGGTTTGAGCGTCCTTTGGCATGTCCATAATAGAATTTTGGCCTTCAACTTCTTCTATCGGGCGGCTCCCGATCTTGGTCACTAGCATCTGTTTGCAAAATCCGCTTTCCTTCTCCGGGTATCTTGAGAGGAGGTGGATTCTTTCTTGCTTGCTTGAGGCGCTTCTGACCTCGGTTTGTTCTGATCCCCATGGAGGAGCTTTTTCTTGAGGAGCTTGGGCTGACCGTGGTGTCTTTGGAAATATGTGGGATGAAATCCCTTATGTAGTTGAGAATTCCCGAGCTGTTGGATCTGCTTTGTGGTCATGTTTTCATCGAGGAATTTTGGAAGTTCTTGACAATGTGTGGTGTGGCACATATTTTCCTTGAGCAAAGTGCATTCCCGGAAAATCTACTTGATTGTTCCGATCTGGGATTTTCTTGATAATGACATTATTCCATATTGGTCACAAATGTTGTAGAATTCTTCCAAAAGTTGCTTGTATTTGTGTTCATCGAGGAGAGAAAAGGAGTATGTCATCAATGTAAATGAGAGCACGATCAAGGAGAGGTTCAAAGACTTTGGTCATGGCCTTTTGGAACAGTGATGGGGCGACTTTGAGCCCAAAGGGTAAAACGATCCATTGGTAATGGGCATTTGGAATACAAAATGCGGTTTTAGTGCATCTTTTGGGTTAAGGCCCAATTGCCAAAATCGACTTGAGTCAAACTTTGAGAAAATATGGGCATTCCGAATATAGGAATAAAGAGAGTAAATCTTCGGAAGAGGAAACTTATCATCTTTGAGGAATTGGTTTAGTGGACGATAATCGATGACAAGTCTCTTTTTTCCTCGGATCTGCTCAGATCTTTTATTCACATAAAAAGCTTGGCACGCCCAATCAGATTTGGTTGGTTCAATCAGCCCTTGCTTCAGCAATTGTTGGCATTCTTCAAATCTTCTTTGCTCTGTCAGATGGTGACATTCCAGGATGAACTGCCTTGGTTGGATTGATGTCTTCATTTAATTTGAATGGCAAATCCACGAAGAATTTCTCATTCTTCCAAAGTGGATGAGGATGTTTGAAGAGATCATGGCTGTCAGCACTCATCTTAAGGAGTTTGTCCCTTATGTCTTCATATCCCAATGGTGCATCTGCAAGAGTAAACAATTTCGGGACAGTAGAATAAGGCTTGAACTCTCGTTTGAACTTAATCCCTTGAGAAAGGATTTGAAGCCGATGATTTTGGGTGTAAACATCCATGCCAATCACAAGATCTTTGTCGGGTAAATCTGTTCCAATGACTTTGGTCCAGATAATGCACCCTGGGAAAAATTTGATCCCAATCTTGTGTTTAGTAACCAAGTGCATTCGGAAAATCTTGCCATCTCTTTGCTTTGAAAAAATGAACCTTTGGATTCCCAAGCAGATGATGGGAGGATCACCGGATTCATCAAAGTCTTCTGTGCTCCTGTATCCATAAAAGCAATGACTTTGATTGGCAAGTCATACTTGGAGGGAAGAATATGAATCTCGATGTTCGGCAATGGTGGAACCGGATCGAGGCTGATTTACGGATTTAGAAGTGCAGGGACTTCTTACCTTGTAAGGCGAAATGTTCTTGAGCTGGAAGATTCTGACTCACTGCTTTCTTCAGAGTCTGTGTATTCTAGTCCGAAAACAGTTGAGGCATCTGGCTGATCTTGCTCATCATACCAGGATTCAATGTCTTCATCTGCGGCTAAGTCAAGGGAATGGACTAGCTTGGAAGCCTTTTCCCTGTTATTTGGACAATTTTTTGAAAAGTGTCCTTTCTTGCCACAAATGAAACATCGTTTGCCATCTTTTCCTCGGAAAGGCTTTCTTTTGAAGAACTTGACCTTCTTCTTCTTTCTTTTCTTGCTCAGGAAGACTCTGTTTTTCCTTTTGGCAGTTGGCTTGTAGCAGCGACTCTGATCTTTCTCTTTGCACTTGATCTCCAGATAATTCTTCTTGCAAGCCTTGGTGTATTTCTTTCTGTCTTTGAGAATATTTTCAAAGAGGACCAGTTGGCTACATAGCTTGTCTAATGCAGCAAGGCATGTCTGGTGGATTTCTCCAAGAGTCATGCTTACAACGTCTCTTTGCATGGTGGTGATCATTCTGAACATTTCTGCCTGGAGTTCTTCGGGGAGAGAGCTGACATAGGTGTTCTTAAGGCTAGGATCATTGTAGCCATTTAGTTGATAAAACCTTTGAGCCATTCTTTTGAAATGGCGCTCAAGATCGAGTTTTTGAGCAACACTTCATGTCAAAGTATTCTTTCCGAACTTCCTTTTGAACAAGGTTGTGGTCACCAAGAAATTCATGATGGAGTGCGGCAATAACAGTATCAGTACTTTCCAGTCTGTGGAGTTCATCTTGTCTTACAGAACCAAGACTAAGATACCATTCCTTGAGGACTCCAGTCATGTGGGCACAGAATTCTTCAATGACTCGGTACCGATCAGCATCTGGTGAAACCATCTTAGCATCCATCCAGGCTTTAAAATCTAAAAACCTTTTTCTCCATTGAGATGGAGGGATATCATCAATGGTGAACAATGGTCCTCCAGATGGTGGAGGAGTATTGATCTCTTGAGGATTTAAAGATGACGATTGAGCCCCTCTTGTTGTCTCGGTCTCTATAGTTGTAGCCATGAGGGTCCTAGTGATGTCAGCATACTCATCATCACTAGGGGTTTCCACAGATGCTTCGACACTCTGGTCATCGCTATCTGTTGGCTCTTGGTAAGCATGGGAGGATATCATGGCTTGAGACAGTGGGACTGTATCAGGGTCAACCTCTGAGGTCTGCATCTTTTTTGGAGATGGTTCGGGTTCAAGAGATTTTGAATCTTGAAGTGGTTGTTTTGGAGAAACTGAGGAAGACTCAACAACTTCCTTCCTCTTTGGGTTTTCTCTAAAGGGTCGAGATCTTTCTCCAAAGAATGTGGTTTTTGGTGGTAGGTTTGGTGGTAGTAATGGTGGAGGCCTATATGGTTGTGAAGATGGTAGAAGGCTGGGATATATCTTTGGTGGTGGAGCAAAGAATGGAGTGCAGCTCTGATTTGTTTTGGAGTTTCTTTGTATATTCGTAGAGCTCTTCTATATTATGGCTAAGCCTCTGAAGTTCTCTTTCTCTTAGATCGAAAGCTGGGTCATGGATGTTCCGGACAGGAAGTTGTCGGATTTCCATTTCCAGGACTTCGATTCGGCTTTGTCTCCTTATAGTATTTCTGCAACTTTTCAGACAGTATCTCCAGTCGTTGCTCTACAGCTGCCATGATATTATCAATCTGTTGATTGATTTTTGTCAGCAGCCTATTTTGAGCTATGGAGTTCTCGGTTTGCCAATTGAACTTCTTGACTTGAGTGAGAGGCTTGACTTGCCATCTGGTTGTACTTGGTAGAATTTGGACAAAAGGTTTAGTGTGTGTGCGGGTGGTAGGGTTGCTTTTCCTTTCCAGTGGAAAGTCGGCTCAGTAAGTGGTGAAGTGAGGCAAACATCATGCATGGGATTATTGGTGTTGTTGGGACGAAGGTGTGGATTACGGACTTTACAGGAAAAGGAGTTTGTGGTGTTTTGTGATGGTGGCCAAGTAGCAAGGTCAGGGTCTTCAGGCGGTGGTGGACACCCTTCTTGTCGGAGTATCCTGAGGGCTTCTTCAAAGATTGGCAATGGTTCCCTCTTATTTCTGATCCCTACCCAGGGACCATTTTCTGGATCAGATTTCCTCTGTGGTTTAAGAGGAGGCCTGCATGGAGTAGCGGGATGCTTACAGTTTCCTGTGCATGCTCTTCGCCATTCATCATTTTCTAGCATGGGATAGAACCACGTGTCACAAGTACAGCCTGGTTCACACATTCCTGATCCAGGAATATCCCATAGGAAATGGCCATCAATCTTGTCAGAATAGATGATATGTCCATTTGGCGAAATAGCATGAATCGACAACCTCTTTTCAGCTGCTCCGAGAGTGATCATCATGGTGTGGAAGACTGGGGATTTTCCCCCAGAAGATTCCTCTTGATCTGGCCTTTTGAAAATAGTTTTGACAGTTCCATCGGCAGACCTTTGAAAACTTGCTTCAGTTGAAACAATGAAGTCTTTGTTCCTTTTGAAGTTTTCATAGTTGCTTATCCATTCAAGCGGCATAAGCTGCAGGAGGTCCTTCTTTGAAATCGCTTTGGAATCGAGCGATGGAGGGTGTCTCATCGTTTGAGGTGGCAGGACCATCAAGGCATTACGATCGAAACCTTTCGGAATAGGCAGATCAAAACAATGGTCTTGAAGCCTATAGATCAGCTGGGGCTGCAGTGAGGCAGCTAGGGCAGTTACATCTTGTGGAGCCCCTATGAGCTGGACCTGTACTTTGAACCTGGTGGTCAAAGTGGGGTCTCTGAGGTGGACGTTGAAATTTGGGAACATGATCAAGACAACACTTCCCGCATTTAGTGTCGTCAAAGCGATTCAGATTGTGGCATGCTCAAGATTACGGAAGGTAGTATCCGATGAAACTTACCCTGGCGGTGATAGGAAGTCCTTTTCTCACGTGTAGGGAAAGAACTAACCTAATAGCCCCAAGGTGAAGGCTGACATATCCTTCTCTCTGCCAAAGCCGGATGAGAGTAGGATTAATCTCCAGGTCAACATATTGTTCCATTTGGTGGCTTGGAGAGCACATTCATCCATTTTTGTTGTCTGGATGTACTCTTTCACACCAGGTCTTGGAGTTGAGATAAGCTTTTTGCGGAGCCACTTGAATGGCCCCTTTTCTCTTCTAAAGACATTATAGGGACTAAGGAGAGGAGGAATAGAGCTTTCTATTTGGGCATCTTGAGGACATAGGAATATTCTATGAGGTTTTCTATTTTGGAAGAAAGGGTTTTTATACAGGATTCAGGGATGGATAGTCTTGAGGTTAAGGACAAGGGTTTTTGGAGGGCATTATCTGAGGAGGAGGACGCCATATGTGAGTTGGGACCTTCCTTACTCATTCTTCCCGCTAACATCTATAACATGCTCCCTGCTCTTTAGAAAATAAAGGGAATAACTCAGCCAGGCGTTTAGGCTCTGATACCACTCTGTTGGGAGCCCCCTTATCATTAGCACATGATCCCTACTTTGGCAAGGCGAGAACTTCGGCCTTCACTCATTAGCCTACTTATCGAGCCCCAGTTACTCATAAGGATCACATACTAACAATAAAGAGGACCAGGAAAAGCGGATCATCAATCGATCCTTTTCTGATGCACAGGATCCTCTGGTAGAGGCAAGTGCAGAGCATACTTCGTATCTGATATAGCCTTGTTATTTCCTTTATTTGGTTCAAGATCATAGGAGCATATTAAGAGAAAGAAGGAAAGAACTTTCAGGAAGGAGAAGAGAGTTTAGAGACTCATGCTTATAGAAACACACTTGTATTATTTGATAAGGTTTCTGATTGATTTTACAAAGAGGAGGCTCCTTCCTTTATATAGAGAAGGAGGCTTACAAGACACTCTTAGTAATCTTACTACGTACTCAGCTTCTTCTACAAGCTTCTTCATAATGCTAACTTCTTCTACAAGTCTCTACTAGGCTAAGCATCCTAGTTGCTTGTCAGACACTAGACACCATTAATTACAACAGGACAAACTTATTTATGACTATGGCCCACCTATTTATTACAAAGGATAAGACTTCTTTTACAAGACAACTGATGTTTGACTAAGACACTAAAAGACAAACGACTTTTCTACTACGTGGCTTCTTCTTGACGATTCCCGGGTCTTGAGCTTTGTTGGATTGTTGACACCCCTGCTACTTGAAGATAGGCTCATGGCTTGGTGATAAGTTTGCTCTCTCGTCTCTATCTACTCTTTTCAAAGTACTTTCTTATCTCTTCTTTTAATATTATATCTTCAGGATCCATCATGTCTTCATCTGGGTCTTGGGAATCCTGCATGATTAGATCTTGCATTGAATTTTTGTCAGTGGTTGTGCTTGTCTGGCCTGCTTCAATTGTTCCAGCTGGTGCTTCACTTATGTGAGGAATCTCGGATAATGGACAGATGATATCTAATGGCTGGATACAGGTGGCATCATTATCATCTACACCATTGATTTCCTGCAAGTGAAAAATTAAATTTTCTTTATAGAACGGAGGTTCATTGTCTCGGACAAGTGCTTTCAGATTTGGGAGTAGTGTATACACCTGGCATGGTTTTGTGTCCGCAGAAGCTTCGTCTGTGGATGCTGGAAATACGGTCGGTGGATAATAAAAACTGAGATAAAATCATCTAACTGATCATCTTCTAATTTCCAAATATTAAATCTGGATAATTCTCTGTCAAGTTCTTTAATCCACCAACTAATAGGTGAAAACCATTGAAGAGCATTCCATAAAAGAGAAGAGCGGTTTTCAGATCCGAGAGGAATCTCCTCGCTTTAAAGCGGAGAGCACGAGGATAGGATATGAGTATAAGATGGAGACGCACCATAGATACCACATATCAGATTCTTCGAATGTTGTTCCCATAAAGATGGTAAAATGGTAAGATATGGTGCAACAGACTTAGCCAAGTGGGTTGAGGAACCAGGTTATGTGTTTGGGTGATCTGTTTAGGTAAAGGGACATATGTGATCCGCAAATTCCTGTAGGTATTTTGGTGTTAGAGGAGTCTTGGGAGGAATTTCAGTGGGAAGGTTTTTGAGCTATGTCTTCTGTAGAGGCTGGATGGATAAGTATTCATCATGATTAGTGGGTAACGGTGAGTGGAGGCGATGATGGTGATGGATCTGGTTTGGACTTGGTTTGGCCTGGAGAGGAAATCTGGGACAAGGTTTTGAGTTCCCTTTATGTGTTTTACAGAGAAATCATATCGGGAAAACCATTCTTTCGATCCCAGTATTTGAGGACTTGGCGGGATTTTGTTTTTGAACTCAAGCAATTTGAGCGAGGAATTATCTAGATGTACCTCAAATTGGTGTCCTCTGAGATGGAAATCAAACTTCTGGATTCCATACTTGACTGCCAAGGTTTCCTTGTAGGTTGTATGATAGTGAAGCTCACGGTTTGAGCCATCCTTGGCATGTCCGCAATAGAATTTTTGGCCTTCAACTTCTTCTATCAGGACGGCTCCCCAGTACTGGTCACTAGCATCTGTTTGCAAAATCCGCTTTCCTTCTCCAGGTATCTTGAGAGGAGGTGGATTCTTTCGCTTGCTTCAGACGCTTCTGACCTCAGTTTGTTCTGATCCCCATGGAGGAGCTTTTTTCTTCAGGAGCTTGGACAGCTTCGTGGTGTCTTTGGAAATATGTGGGATGAAATCCCTTATGTAGTTGAGAATTCCCAGAAACTGTTGGATCTGCTTTGTGGTCATGTTTTCATCAGGGAATTTTGGAAGTTCTTCAGCAATGTGTGGCTGTGGCACATATTTTCCTTGAGCAAAGTGCATTCCCAGAAAATCTACTTGATTGTTAGATCTGGGATTTTCTTGATGACAGCATTATTCCATATTGGTCACAAATGTTGTAGAATTCTTCCAAAAGTTGCTTGTGACTGTGTTCATCAGGAGAGAAAAGGAGTATGTCATCAATGTAAATGAGAGCACGATCAAGGAGAGGTTCAAAGACTTTGGTCATGGCCTTTTGGAACAGTGATGGGGCGACTTTGAGCCCAAAGGGTAAGACAGTCCATTGGTAATGGGCATTTGGAATACAAAATGCGGTTTTAGTGCATCTTTTGGGTTAAGGCCCAATTGCCAAAATCGACTTCAGTCAAACTTTGAGAAAATATGGGCATTAGAATATAGGAATAAAGAGAGTAAATCTTCTAAGAGGAAACTTATCATCTTTGAGGAATTGGTTTAGTGGGCGATAATCGATGACAAGTCTCTTTTTCCTGATCCGCCAGATCTTTTATTCACATAAAAAGCTTGGCACGCCCAATCAGATTTGGTTGGTTCAATCAGCCCTTGCTTCAGCAATTGTTGGCATTCTTCAAATGCTGCTGCTCTGTCAGATGGTGACATTCCAGGATGAACTGCCTTGGTTGGATTGATGTCTTCATTTAATTTGAATGGCAAATCCACGAAGAATTTCTCATTCTTCCAAAGTGGATGAGGATGTTTGAAGAGATCATGGCTGTCAGCACTCATCTTAAGGAGTTTGTTCCTTATGTCTTCATATCCCAATGGTGCATCTGCAAGAGTAAACAATTTCGGACAAGAGAATAAGGCTTGAACTCGTTTGAACTTAATCCCTTGAGAAAGGATTTGAAGCCGATGATTTTGGGTGTAAACATCCATGCCAATCACAAGATCTTTGTCGGGTAAATCTGTTCCAATGACTTTGGTCCAGATAATGCACCCTGGGAAAAATTTGATCCCAATCTTGTGTTTAGTAACCAAGTCTGTTCGGAAAATCTTGCCATCTGCTGCTTTGAAAAAATGAACACTGGATTCCCAAGCAGATGATGGGAGGATCAGGATTCATCAAAGTCTTCTCGTGCTCTCAGATCCATAAAAGCAATGACTTTGATTGGCAAGTCATACTTGGAGGGAAGAATATGAATCTCGATGTTCGGCAATGGTGGAACCGGATCGAGGGAACTGATTTCTGGATTTAGAAGTCTGGGGACTTCTTCTGCTTGTAAGACAGGGAAATGTTCTTCAGAACTGGAAGATTCTGACTCACTGCTTTCTTCAGAGTCTGTGTATTCTAGTCCGAAAACAGTTGAGGCATCTGGCTGATCTTGCTCATCATACCAGGATTCAATGTCTTCATCTGCGGCTAAGTCAAGGGAATGGACTAGCTTGGAAGCCTTTTCCCTGTTATTTGGACAATTTTTTGAAAAGTGTCCTTTCTTGCCACAAATGAAACATCGTTTGCCATCTTTTCCTCGAAAAGGCTTTCTTTTGAAGAACTTGACCTTCTTCTTCTTTCTTTTCTTGCTCAGGAAGACTCTGTTTTTCCTTTTGGCAGTTGGCTTGTAACGGCAGCTACAGTCTTTCTCTTTGCACTTGATCTCCAGATAATTCTTCTTGCAAGCCTTGGTGTATTTCTTTCTGTCTTTGAGAATATTTTCAAAGAGGACCTGTTGGCTACATAGCTTGTCTAATGCAGCAAGGCATGTCTGGTGGATTTCTCCAAGAGTCATGCTTACAACGTCTCTTTGCATGGTGGTGATCATTCTGAACATTTCTGCCTGGAGTTCTTCGGGGAGAGAGCTGACATAGGTGTTCTTAAGGCTAGGATCATTGTAGCCATTTAGTTGATAAAACCTTTGAGCCATTCTTTTGAAATGGCGCTCAAGATCAGGTTTTATCAGAGAGCAACACTTCATGTCAAAGTATTCTTTCCGAACTTCCTTTTGAACAAGGTTGTGGTCACCAAGAAATTCATGATGGAGTGCGGCAATAAGATGTCGCAGTACTTTCCAGTCAGGAGTTCATCTTGTCTTACGTAACCAAGACTAAGATACCATTCCTTGAGGACTCCAGTCATGTGGGCACAGAATTCTTCAATGACTCCTCATCGATCAAAGATCCTGGTGAAACCATCTTAGCATCCATCCAGGCTTTAAAATCTAAAAACCTTTTTCTCCATTGAGATGGAGGGATATCATCAATGGTGAACAATGGTCCTCCAGATGGTGGAGGAGTATTGATCTCTTGAGGATTTAAAGATGACGATTGAGCCCTCTTGTTGTCTCGGTCTCTGATTTGTAGCCATGAGGGTCCTAGTGATGTCAGCATACTCATCATCACTAGGGGTTTCCACAGATGCTTCGACACTCTGGTCATCGCTATCTGTTGGCTCTTGGTAAGCATGGGAGGATATCATGGCTTGAGACAGTGGGATCAGACGAGGTCAACCTCTCGAGGTCTGCATCTTTTTGGAGATGGTTCTGTTCAAGAGATTTTGAATCTTGAAGTGGTTGTTTTGGAGAAACTGAGGAAGACTCAACAACTTCCTTCCTCTTTGGGTTTTCTCTAAAGGGTCGAGATCTTTCTCCAAAGAATGTGGTTTTTGGTGGTAGGTTTGGTGGTAGTAATGGTGGAGGCCTATATGGTTGTGAAGATGGTAGAAGGTCGATATATCTTTGGTGGTGGAGCAAAGAATGGAGTGCAGCTGGCTGTTTTTGGAGTTTCTTTGTATATTCGTAGAGCTCTTCTATATTATGGCTAAGCCTCTGAAGTTCTCTTTCTCTTAGATCGAAAGCTGGGTCATGGATGTTCCGGACAGGAAGTTGTCGGATTTCCATTTCCAGGACTTCGATTCTGGCTTTTGTCTCCTTATAGTATTTCTGCAACTTTTCTGACAAGATCTCCAGTCGTTGCTCTACAATTTGCCATGATATTATCAATCTGTTGATTGATTTTTGTCGCTGACCTATTTTGAGCTATGGAGTTCTCGGTTTGCCAATTCAGAACTTCTTCAGCTTGAGTGAGAGGCTTCAGCTTGCCATCTGGTTGTACTTCGGTAGGCTGGACAAAAGGTTTAGTGTGTGTCTGGGTGGTAGGGTTGCTTTTCCTTTCCAGGGCTGGAAAGTCAGCTCCGTAAGTGGCTGAAGTGGAGGCAAACATCATGCATGGGATTATTGGTGTTGTTGGGACATAAGGTGTGGATTCTGGACTTTTACAGGAAAAGGAGTTTGTGGCGTTTTGTGGTGGTGGCCAAGTAACAAGGTCAGGGTCTTCAGGCGGTGGTGGATACCCTTCTTGTCGGAGTATCCTGAGGGCTTCTTCATAGATTGGCAATGGTTCCCTCTTCTTTCTGATCCCTACCCAGGGACCATTTTCTGGATCAGATTTCCTCTGTGGCTTAAGAGGAGGCCTGCATGGAGTAGCAGGATGCTTACAGTTCCCTGTGCATGCTCTTCGCCATTCATCATTTTTTGGCATGGGATAGAACCACGTGTCACAAGTACATCCTGGTTCGCACATTCCCGATCCAGGAATATCCCATAGGAAATGGCCATCAATCTTGTCAGAATAGATGATATGTCCATTTGGCGAGATAGCATGAATCGGCAACCTCTTTTCAGCTGCTCCGAGAGTGATCATCATGGTGTGGAAGACTGGAGGTTTTCCCCCAGAAGATTCCTCTTGATCTGGCCTTTTGAAAATAGTTTTGATGCCATCGCAGACCTTTGAAAACTTGCCTCAGTTGAAACAGCAGGGGTGCTGTTCCTTTTGAAGTTTTCATAGTTGCTTATCCATTCAAGCGGCATGAGCTGCAGGAGGTCCTTCTTTGAAATCTGCTTTGGAATCTGAACGATGGAGGGTGTCTCATCGTTTGAGGTGGCCAGGACCATCAAGGCATTCGATCGAAACCTTCGGAGTAGGCGAGATCAAAACAAGTGGTCTTGAAGCCTATAGATCAACCGTGCTGCGGTGAGGCAGCTAGAGGCGATTCCATCTTGTGGAGCCCTATGAGTTGGACTGTACTTTGAACCTGGTGGTCAAAGTGGGGTCTCTGAGGTGGACGTTGAAATTTGGGAACATGGTCAAGACAACACTTCCCGCATTTAGTGTCGTCAAAAGCAGTTCGATTGTGGCATGCTCAAGATTACGGAAGGTAGTATCCAAGAGAGGCTTACCTGGCGGTGATAGGAAGTCCTTTTCTCCCGTGAAGGGAAAGAACTAACCTAATAGCCCCAAGGTGAAGGCTGACATATCCTTCTCTCTGCCAAAGCCGGATGAGAGTAGGATTAATCTCCGTGTCAACATATTGTTCTGTGGTGGCTTGGAGAGCACATTCATCCATTTTTGTTGTCCTGGATGTACTCTTTCACACCAGGTCTTGGAGTTGAGATAAGCTTTTATGAGCCACTTGAACGGCCCCTTTTCTCTTCTAAAGACATTATAGGGACTAAGGAGAGGAGGAATAGAGCTTTCTATTTGGGCATCTTCAGGGACATAGGAATATTCTATGAGGTTTTCTATTTTGGAAGAAAGGGTTTTTATACAGGATTCAGGGATGGATAGTCTTGAGGTTAAGGATAAAGGTTTTTGGAGGGCATTATCTGAGGAGGAGGACGCCATATGTGAGTTGGGACCTTCCTTACTCATTCTCCCTGCTAACATCTATAACATGCTCCTTGCTCTTTAGAAAATAAAGGGAATAACTCGTAGGCGTTTAGGCTCGATACCACTGCGGAGCCCCTTATCATTAGCACATGATCCCTACTTTGGCAAGCGAGAACTTGGCCTTCACTCATTAGCCTACTTATCGAGCCCCGCTACTCATAAGGATCACATACTAACAATAAAGAGGACCTAAAAGCTGGATCATCAATCGATACTTTTCTGATGCACAGGATCCTCTGGTAGAGGCAAGTGCAGAGCATACTTCGTATCTGATATAGCCTTGTTATTTCCTTTATTTGGTTCAAGATCATAGGAGCATATTAAGAGAAAGAAGGAAAGAACTTTCAGGAAGGAGAAGAGAGTTTAGAGACTCATGCTTATAGAAACACACTTGTATTATTTGATAAGGTTTCTGATTGATTTTACAAAGAGGAGGCTCCTTCCTTTATATAGAGAAGGAGGCTTACAAGACACTCTTAGTAATCTTACTACGTACTCAGCTTCTTCTACAAGCTTCTTCATAATGCTAACTTCTTCTACAAGTCTCTACTAGGCTAAGCATCCTAGTTGCTTGTCAGACACTAGACACCATTAATTACAACAGGACAAACTTATTTATGACTATGGCCCACCTATTTATTACAAAGGATAAGACTTCTTTTACAAGACAACTGATGTTTGACTAAGACACTAAAAGACATACGACTTTTCTACTACGTGGCTTCTTCTTGACGATTCCCGGGTCTTGAGCTTTGTTGGATTGTTGACACCCCTGCTACTTGAAGATAGGCTCATGGCTTGGTGATAAGTTTGCTCTCTCGTCTCTATCTACTCTTTTCCAAAGATTCTTATCTCTTCTTTTAATATTATATCTTCAGGATCCATCATGTCTTCATCTGGGTCTTGGGAATCCTGCATGATTAGATCTTGCATTGAATTTTTGTCAGTGGTTGTGCTTGTCTGGCCTGCTTCAATTGTTCCAGCTGGTGCTTCACTTATGTGAGGAATCTCGGATAATGGACAGATGATATCTAATGGCTGGATACAGGTGGCATCATTATCATCTACACCATTGATTTCCTGCAAGTGAAAAATTAAATTTTCTTTATAGAACGGAGGTTCATTGTCTCGGACAAGTGCTTTCAGATTTGGGAGTAGTGTATACACCCTGGCATGGTTTTGTGTCCAGAGAAGCTTCGTCTGTGGATGCTGGAAATACGGTCGGTGGATAATAAAAACTGAGATAAAATCATCTAACTGATCATCTTCTAATTTCCAAATATTAAATCTGGATAATTCTCTGTCAAGTTCTTTAATCCACCAACTAATAGGTGAAAACCATTGAAGAGCATTCCATAAAAGAGAAGAGCGGTTTTCCGGGTCTGAGAGGAATCTCCTCAGTTTAAAGGCAGGGCACAGGATAGGATATGAGTATAAGATGGAGACGCACCATAGATACCACATATCAGATTCTTCGAATGTTGTTCCCATAAAGATGGTAAAAATGGTAAGATATGGTGCAACAGGACTTAGCCAAGTGGGTTGAGGAACCAGGTTATGTGTTTGGACTGATCTGTTTAGGTAAAGGGACATATGTGATCTGGCAAATTCCTGTAGGTATTTTGGTGTTAGAGGAGTGCCGGGAGGAATTTCAGGCGGAAAGGGTTTTTGAGCTATGTCTTCTGTAGAGGAACTGGATGGATAAGTATTCATCATGATTAGTGGGTAACAGTGAGTGGAGGCGATGATGGTGATGGATCTGGTTTGGACTTGGTTTGGCCTGGAGAGGAAATGTGGGACAAGGTTTTGAGTTCCCTTTATGTGTTTTACAGAGAAATCATATCGGGAAAACCATTCTTTCAGTCTGAGTATTTGAGGACTTGGCGGGATTTTGTTTTTGAACTCAAGCAATTTCGGAAATGAGGAATTATCTATATGTACCTCAAATTGGTGTCCTCTCGAGATGGAAATCAAACTTCGATTCCATACTTGATCGCCAAGGTTTCCTTGTAGGTTGTATGATAGTGAAGCTCGCCGGTTTGAACTGGCCCACCGCATGTCCGCAATAGAATTTTAAGCCTTCAACTTCTTCTATCAGGACGGCTCCCCAGTATTGGTCACTAGCATCTGTTTGCAAAATCCGCTTTCCTTCCGTATCTTGAGAGGAGGTGGATTCTTTGTTGCTTGCTTCAGACGCTTTACAGCCTCAGTTTGTTCTGATCCCCATGGAGGAGCATTTTTCTTCAGGAGCTTGGACAGCTTCGTGGTGTCTTTGGAAATATGTGGGATGAAATCCCTTATGTAGTTGAGAATTCCCAGAAACTGTTGGATCTGCTTTGTGGTCATGTTTTCATCAGGAATTTTGGAAGTTCTTCAGCAATGTGTGGCTGTGGCACATATTTTCCTTGAGCAAAGTGCATTCCCAGAAAATCTACTTCAGTTGTTCCGATCTGGGATTTTCTTGATGACAGCATTATTCCATATTGGTCACAAATGTTGTAGAATTCTTCCAAAAGTTGCTTGTGACTGTGTTCATCAGGAGAGAAAAGGAGTATGTCATCAATGTAAATGAGAGCACGATCAAGGAGAGGTTCAAAGACTTTGGTCATGGCCTTTTGGAACAGTGATGGGGCGACTTTGAGCCCAAAGGGTAAGACAGTCCATTGGTAATGGGCATTTGGAATACAAAATGCGGTTTTGGGTCTGTCTTTTGGGTTAAGGCCCAATTGCCAAAATCTCGACTTCAGTCAAACTTTGAGAAAATATGGGCATTCAATATAGGAATAAAGAGAGTAAATCTTCAAGAGGAAACTTATCATCTTTGAGGAATTGGTTTAGTGGATCGATAATCGATGACAAGTCTCTTTTTCTCGGATCCGCTCGCATCTTTTATTCACATAAAAAGCTTGGCACGCCTAATCGATTTGGTTGGTTCAATCACTCTGCTTCAAGAATTGTTGGCATTCTTCAAATGCTGCTGTTCTGTCAGATGGTGACATTCCAGGATGAACTGCCTTGGTTGGATTGATGTCTTCATTTAATTTGAATGGCAAATCCACGAAGAATTTCTCATTCTTCCAAAGTGGATGAGGATGTTTGAAGAGATCATGGTCACAAGACTCATCTTAAGGAGTTTGTCCCTTATGTCTTCATATCCCAATGGTGCATCCGCAAGAGTAAACAATTTCGGACAAGAGAATAAGGCTTGAACTCTCGTTTGAACTTAATCCCTTGAGAAAGGATTTGAAGCCGATGATTTTGGGTGTAAACATCCATGCCAATCACAAGATCTTTGTCGGGTAAATCTGTTCCAATGACTTTGGTCCAGATAATGCACCCTGGGAAAAATTTGATCCCAATCTTGTGTTTAGTAACCAAGTCTGTTCGGAAAATCTTGCCATCTGCTGCTTTGAAAAAATGAACACTGGATTCCCAAGCAGATGATGGGAGGATCACCGGATTCATCAAAGTCTTCTGCTCCTCAGATCCATAAAAGCAATGACTTTGATTGGCAAGTCATACTTGGAGGAAGAATATGAATCTCGATGTTCTAAGCAATGGTGGAACCGGATCGAGGGAACTGATTTCTGGATTTAGAAGTCTGGGGACTTCTTCTGCTTGTAAGACAGGGAAATGTTCTTCAGAACTGGAAGATTCTGACTCACTGCTTTCTTCAGAGTCTGTGTATTCTAGTCCGAAAACAGTTGAGGCATCTGGCTGATCTTGCTCATCATACCAGGATTCAATGTCTTCATCTGCGGCTAAGTCAAGGGAATGGACTAGCTTGGAAGCCTTTTCCCTGTTATTTGGACAATTTTTTGAAAAGTGTCCTTTCTTGCCACAAATGAAACATCGTTTGCCATCTTTTCCTCGGAAAGGCTTTCTTTTGAAGAACTTGACCTTCTTCTTCTTTCTTTTCTTGCTCAGGAAGACTCTGTTTTTCCTTTTGGCAGTTGGCTTGTAACGGCAGCTACAGTCTTTCTCTTTGCACTTGATCTCCAGATAATTCTTCTTGCAAGCCTTGGTGTATTTCTTTCTGTCTTTGAGAATATTTTCAAAGAGGACCTGTTGGCTACATAGCTTGTCTAATGCAGCAAGGCATGTCTGGTGGATTTCTCCAAGAGTCATGCTTACAACGTCTCTTTGCATGGTGGTGATCATTCTGAACATTTCTGCCTGGAGTTCTTCGGGAAGAGCTGACATAGGTGTTCTTAAGGCTAGGATCATTGTAGCCATTTAGTTGATAAAACCTTTGAGCCATTCTTTTGAAATGGCGCTCAAGATCAGGTTTTTTCAGAGAGCAACACTTCATGTCAAAGTATTCTTTCCGAACTTCCTTTTGAACAAGGTTGTGGTCACCAAGAAATTCATGATGGAGTGCGGCAATAACAGTATCAGTACTTTCCAGTCTGTGGAGTTCATCTTGTCTTACAGAACCAAGACTAAGATACCATTCCTTGAGGACTCAGTCATGTGGGCAATGTAATTCTTCAATGACTCTGCATCGATCAAAGATCCGTGAAACCATCTTAGCATCCATCCAGGCTTTAAAATCTAAAAACCTTTTTCTCCATTGAGATGGAGGGATATCATCAATGGTGAACAATGGTCCTCCAGATGGTGGAGGAGTATTGATCTCTTGAGGATTTAAAGATGACGATTGAGCCCCTCTTGTTGTCTCGGTCTCTACAGTTGTAGCCATGAGGGTCCTAGTGATGTCAGCATACTCATCATCACTAGGGGTTTCCACAGATGCTTCGACACTCTGGTCATCGCTATCTGTTGGCTCTTGGTAAGCATGGGAGGATATCATGGCTTGAGACAGTGGGATCAGATCGTGGTCAACCTCTCGAGGTCCGTGATCTTTTTTGGAGATGGTTCGGGTTCAAGAGATTTTGAATCTTGAAGTGGTTGTTTTGGAGAAACTGAGGAAGACTCAACAACTTCCTTCCTCTTTGGGTTTTCTCTAAAGGGTCGAGATCTTTCTCCAAAGAATGTGGTTTTTGGTGGTAGGTTTGGTGGTAGTAATGGTGGAGGCCTATATGGTTGTGAAGATGGTAGAAGGTCGATATATCTTTGGTGGTGGAGCAAAGAACGGGTCCGGCTCGCTGTTTTTGGAGTTTCTTTGTATATTCGTAGAGCTCTTCTATATTATGGCTAAGCCTCAAGTTCTCTTTCTCTTAGATCGAAGTCGGGTCATGGATGTTCGGACAGAAGTTGTCTGATTTCCATTTCCAGGACTTCGATTCTCGCTTTTGTCTCCTTATAGTATTTCGCAACTTTTCGCACAAGATCTCCAGTCGTTGCTCTACAGCTGCCATGATATTATCAATCTGTTGATTGATTTTTGTCAGCAGCCTATTTTGAGCTATGGAGTTCTCGGTTTGCCAATTCAGAACTTCTTCAGTTTGAGTGAGGCTTCACTTGCCATCCGTTGTACTTCAGATGAAATTTGGACAAAAGGTTTAGTGTGTGTCCTGGGTGGTAGGGTTGCTTTTCCTTTCCAGAGCCGGAAAGTCACCCGTAAGTGGCTGAAGTGGAGGCAAACATCATGCATGGGATTATTGGTGTTGTTGGGACAGAAGGTGTGGATTCTGGACTTTTACAGGAAAAGGAGTTTGTGGCATTTTGTGGTGGTGGCCAAGTAACAAGGTCAGGGTCTTCAAAGTGGTGGATACCCATCTTGTCGGAGTATCCTGAGGGCTTCTTCATAGATTGGCAATGGTTCCCTCTTCTTTCTGATCCCTACCCAGGGACCATTTTCTGGATCAGATTTCCTCTGTGGCTTAAGAGGAGGCCTGCATGGAGTAGCAGGATGCTTACGCTCTGTGCATGCTCTTTCGCCAGTCATCATTTTCTGGCATCGGATAGAGCCACGTGACGCAAGTGCAGCCTGGTTCGCACATTCCTGATCCAGGAATATCCCATAAGAAATGGCCATCAATCTTGTCGAATAGATGATATGTCCATTTGGCGAGATAGCATGAATCGGCAACCTCTTTTCAGCTGCTCCGAGAGTGATCATCATGGTGTGGAAGACTGGAGGTTTTCCCCCAGAAGATTCCTCTTGATCCGCCTTTGAAAATAGTTTTGACAGCCCATCGGCACCTTTGAAAACTTGTTTCGCTTGAAACAAATAGGGTTTGCTCCTTTTGAAGTTTTCATAGTTGCTTATCCATTCAAGCGGCATGAGCCGCAGGAGGTCCTTCTTTGAAATCCTTTGGAATCTGAACGATGGAGGGTGTCTCATCGCTTGAGGTGGCCAGACCATCAAGGCATTCTCGATCGAAACCTTTCGAGTAAGCAGATCAAAACAAAGGGTCTTGAAGCCTATAGATCAACCGTGCCGCAGTTGAGGCAGTAAGGCGATTCCATCTTGTGGAGCCCCTATGAGTCGGGACTCGTACTTTGAACCTGGTGGACAAAGTGGGGTCTGAGAGGTGGACGTGGAAATTTGGGAACATGGTCAAGACAACACTTCCCGCATTTAGTGTCGCCAAAACAGCCCGATTGTGGCATGCTCAAGATTCCGGAAGGTAGTATCCAAAGAGGCTTACCCTGGCGGTGATAGGAAGTCATTTGCTCCCATGAAGAGAAAGGACTAGCCTAATAGCCCCAAGGTAAAGGCCGACATATCCTTCTCTTTGCCAAAGCCTGATGAGAGTAGGATTAATCTCCAGATCAACATATTGTTCATCGCTGGTGGCTTGAAGAGCACATTCATCCATTTTTGTTGTCTGGATGTACTATTTCACACCAGGTCTTGGAGTTGAGATAAGCTTTTATGAGCCACTTGAACGGCCCCTTTCTCTTCTGAAAATATTATAGGGACTAAGGAGAGGAGGAATAGAGCTTTCTATTTGGGCATCTTCAGGGACATAGGAATATTCTATGAGGTTTTATATTTTGGAAGAAAGGGATTTTATACAGGATTCTAGGATGGATAGTCTTGAGGTTAAGGATAAAGGTTTTTGGAGGGCATTATCTGAGGAGGAGGACGCCATATGTGAGTTGGGACCTTCCTTACTCATTCTCCCTGCTAACATCTATAACATGCTCCCTCGCTTTAGAAAATAAAGGGAATAACTCGTAAGCGTTTAGGCTCGATACCACTGCCGAGCCCCGTTATCATTAGCACATGATCCCTACTTTGGCAAGGCGAGAACTTCGGCCTTCACTCATTAGCCTACTTATCGAGCCCCAGTTACTCATAAGGATCACATACTAACAATAAAGAGGACCGGAAAACTGGATCATCAATCTGATACTTTTCTGATGCACAGGATCCTCTGGTAGAGGCAAGTGCAGAGCATACTTCGTATCTGATATAGCCTTGTTATTTCCTTTATTTGGTTCAAGATCATAGGAGCATATTAAGAGAAAGAAGGAAAGAACTTTCAGGAAGGAGAAGAGAGTTTAGAGACTCATGCTTATAGAAACACACTTGTATTATTTGATAAGGTTTCTGATTGATTTTACAAAGAGGAGGCTCCTTCCTTTATATAGAAGGAGGCTTACAAGACACTCTTAGTAATCTTACTACGTACTCAGCTTCTTCTACAAGCTTCTTCATAATGCTAACTTCTTCTACAAGTCTCTACTAGGCTAAGCATCCTAGTTGCTTGTCAGACACTAGACACCATTAATTACAACAGACAAACTTATTTATGACTATGGCCCACCTATTTATTACAAAGGATAAGACTTCTTTACAAGACAACCTGATGTTTGACTAAGATACTAAAAGACAGACGACTTTTCTACTACGTGGCTTCTTCTTGACGATTCCCGGGTCTTGAGCTTTGTTGGATTGTTGACACCCTCGCTACTTGAAGATAGGCTCATGGCTTGGTGATAAGTTTGCTCTCTCGCCTCTATCTACTCTTTTCCAAAGACTTTCTTTATCTCTTCTTTTAATATTATATCTTCAGATCCATCATGTCTTCATCCGGGTCTTGGGAATCTCGCATGATTAGATCTTGCATTGAATTTTTGTCGCTGGTTGTGCTTGTCCGCCCGCTTCAATTGTTCCAAATGGTGCTTCACTTATGTGAGGAATCTCGGATAATGGATGATGATATCTAATGGTCGGATACAGTGGCATCATTATCATCTACACCATTGATTTCCTGCAAGTGAAAAATTAAATTTTCTTTATAGAACGGAGGTTCATTGTCTCGGACAAGTGCTTTCAGATTTGGGAGTAGTGTATACACCCTGGCATGGTTTTGTGTCCAGAGAAGCTTCGTCTGTGGATGCTGGAAATACTGGGTGGATAATAAAACCGAGATAAAATCATCTAACCGATCATCTTCTAATTTCCAAATATTAAATCTGATAATCCTCTGCCAAGTTCTTTAATCCACCAACTAATAGGTGAAAACCATTGAAGAGCATTCCATAAAAGAGAAGAGCGGTTTTCCGGGTCTGAGAGGAATCTCCTCAGTTTAAAGGCAGGGCACAGGATAGGATATGAGTATAAGATGGAGACGCACCATAGATACCACATATCAGATTCTTCGAATGTTGTTCCCATAAAGATGGTAAAAATGGTAAGATATGGTGCAACAGGACTTAGCCAAGTGGGTTGTGGAACCAGGTTATGTGTTTGGACTGATCTGTTTAGGTAAAGGGACATATGTGATCTGGCAAATTCCTGTAGGTATTTTGGTGTTAGAGGAGTGCCGGGAGGAATTTCAGGTGGGAAGGTTTTTTGAGCTATGTCTTCTGTAGAGGAACTGGATGGATAAGTATTCATCATGATTAGTGGGTAACAGTGAGTGGAGGCGATGATGGTGATGGATCTGGTTTGGACTTGGTTTGGCCTGGAGAGGAAATCTGGGACAAGGTTTTGAGTTCCCTTTATGTGTTTTACAGAGAAATCATATCGGGAAAACCATTCTTTCAGTCTGAGTATTTGAGGACTTGGCGGGATTTTGTTTTTGAACTCAAGCAATTTCGGAAACGAGGAATTATCTAGATGTACCTCAAATTGGTGTCCTCTGAGATGGAAATCAAACTTCTGGATTCCATACTTGACTGCCAAGGTTTCCTTGTAGGTTGTATGATAGTGAAGCTCCGCCGGTTTGAACTGTCCACTGGCATGTCCGCAATAGAATTTTTGGCCTTCAACTTCTTCTATCAGGACGGCTCCCCAGTACTGGTCACTAGCATCTGTTTGCAAAATCCGCTTTCCTTCTCCAGGTATCTTGAGAGGAGGTGGATTCTTTGCTGCTTCCAGACGCTTTACGCCTCTCGCTTTGTTCTGATCCCCATGGAGGAGCCTTTTTCTTCAGGAGCTTGGACAGCTTCGTGGTGTCTTTGGAAATATGTGGGATGAAATCCCTTATGTAGTTGAGAATTCCCAGAAACTGTTGGATCTGCTTTGTGGTCATGTTTTCATCAGTGAATTTTGGAAGTTCTTCAAGAATGTGTGGTTATGGCACATATTTTCCTTGAGCAAAGTGCATTCCCAGAAAATCTACTTCAGTTGTTCCGATCTGGGATTTTCTTGATGACAGCATTATTCCATATTGGTCACAAATGTTGTAGAATTCTTCCAAAAGTTGCTTGTGACTGTGTTCATCAGGAGAGAAAAGGAGTATGTCATCAATGTAAATGAGAGCACGATCAAGGAGAGGTTCAAAGACTTTGGTCATGGCCTTTTGGAACAGTGATGGGGCGACTTTGAGCCCAAAGGGTAAGACAGTCCATTGGTAATGGGCATTTGGAATACAAAATGCGGTTTTTGGTCTGTCTTTTGGGTTAAGGCCCAATTGCCAAAATCCTGACTTCAGGTCAAACTTTGAGAAAATATGGGCATTCCGAATATAGGAATAAAGAGAGTAAATCTTCGGAAGAGGAAACTTATCATCTTTGAGGAATTGGTTTAGTGGACGATAATCGATGACAAGTCTCTTTTTCCTGATCCGCCGGATCTTTTATTCACATAAAAGCTTGGCACGCCTAATCAGATTTGGTTGGTTCAATCACTCTTGCTTCAAGAATTGTTGGCATTCTTCAAATGTCAGCCGCTCTGTCAGATGGTGACATTCCAGGATGAACTGCCTTGGTTGGATTGATGTCTTCATTTAATTTGAATGGCAAATCCACGAAGAATTTCTCATTCTTCCAAAGTGGATGAGGATGTTTGAAGAGATCATGGTCACAAGACTCATCTTAAGGAGTTTGTCCCTTATGTCTTCATATCCCAATGGTGCATCCGCAAGAGTAAACAATTTCGGACAAGAGAATAAGGCTTGAACTCGCTTGAACTTAATCCCTTGAGAAAGGATTTGAAGCCGATGATTTTGGGTGTAAACATCCATGCCAATCACAAGATCTTTGTCTGCAAATCTGCTCCAATGACTTTGGTCCGTATAATGCACCTCGGGAAAAATTTGATCCCAATCTTGTGTTTAGTAACCAAGTCTGTTCGGAAAATCTTGCCATCTGCTGCTTTGAAAAAATGAACACTGGATTCCCAAGCAGATGATGGGAGGATCACCGGATTCATCAAAGTCTTCTGTTCTCAGTATCCATAAAAGCAATGACTTTGATTGGCAAGTCATACTTGGAGGGAAGAATATGAATCTCGATGTTCGGCAATGGTGGAACCGGATCGAGGGAACTGATTTCTGGATTTAGAAGTCTGGGGACTTCTTCTGCTTGTAAGACAGTGGAAATGTTCTTCAGAATCGAAGATTCTCACTCACCGCTTTCTTCGTAGTCCGCGGTATTCTAGTCCGAAACAGCTTGAGGCATCCGTCGATCTTGCTCATCATACCAGGATTCAATGTCTTCATCTCAAGCGCTAAGTCAAGGGAATGGACTAGCTTGGAAGCCTTTTCCCCGTTATTTGGACAATTTTTGAAAAGTGTCCTTTCTTGCCACAAATGAAACATCGCTTGCCATCTTTTCCTCGAAAGGCTTTCTTTTGAAGAACTTGACCTTCTTCTTCTTTCTTTTCTTGCTCAGAAGACTCGCTTTTCCTTTTGGCGCTTGGCTTGTAACGGCAAATACGCCTTTCTCTTTGCACTTGATCTCCGTGATAATTCTTCTTGCAAGCCTTGGTGTATTTCTTTCTGCCTTTGAGAATATTTTCAAAGAGGACCTTGGCTACATAGCTTGTCTAATGCAAAGAAGGCATGTCTGGTGGATTTCTCCAAGAGTCATGCTTACAACGCCTCTTTGCATGGTGGTGATCATTCAACATTTCACTGGAGTTCTTCTGGAGAGAGTCGACATAGGTGTTCTTAAGGCTAGGATCATTGTAGCCATTTAGTTGATAAAACCTTTGAGCCATTCTTTTGAAATGGCGCGCAAGATCAGGTTTTTTCAGAGAGCAACACTTCATGTCAAAGTATTCTTTCCGAACTTCCTTTTGAACAAGGTTGTGGTCACCAAGAAATTCATGATGGAGTGCGGCAATAACAAAGATCGCATTTTCCAATTGTGGAGTTCATCTTGTCTTACGTAACCAAGACTAAGATACCATTCCTTGAGGACTCCACCATGTGGGCACGTAATTCTTCAATGACTCCTGCATCGATCAAAGATCTGGTGAAACCATCTTAGCATCCATCCAGGCTTTAAAATCTAAAAACCTTTTTCTCCATTGAGATGGAGGGATATCATCAATGGTGAACAATGGTCCTCCAGATGGTGGAGGAGTATTGATCTCTTGAGGATTTAAAGATGACGATTGAGCCCCTCTTGTTGTCTCGGTCTCTACAGTTGTAGCCATGAGGGTCCTAGTGATGTCAAAGATACTCATCATCACTAGGGTTTCCACAGATGCTTCGACACTGGTCATCGCTATCTGCTGGCTCTTGGTAAGCATGGGAGGATATCATGGCTTGAGACAGTGGGATCAGACGTGGTCAACCTCTGAGGTCTGCATCTTTTTTGGAGATGGTTCGGGTTCAAGAGGTTTTGAATCTTGAAGTGGTTGTTTTGGAGAAACTGAGGAAGACTCAACAACTTCCTTCCTCTTTGGGTTTTCTCTAAAGGGTCGAGATCTTTCTCCAAAGAATGTGGTTTTTGGTGGTAGGTTTGGTGGTAGTAATGGTGGAGGCCTATATGGTTGTGAAGATGGTAGAAGGGATATATCTTTGGTGGTGGAGCAAAGAATGGGTCCGCTCGCCGCTTTTGGAGTTTCTTTGTATATTCGTAGAGCTCTTCTATATTATGGCTAAGCCTCGTTCACTTTCTCTTAGATCGAAAGCTGGGTCATGGATGTTCCGGACAGGAAGTTGTCGGATTTCCATTTCCAGGACTTCGATTCTGGCTTTTGTCTCCTTATAGTATTTCTGCAACTTTTCAGACAGTATCTCCAACGTTGCTCATAATGCCATGATATTATCAACTGCTGATTGATTTTTGTCACAGCCTATTTTGAGCTATGGAGTTCTCGCTTGCCAATTCGTAACTTCTTCACTTGAGTGAGAGGCTTCACTTGCCATCCGGTTGTACTTGATAGGGCCGGACAAAAGGTTTAGTATGTGTCTGGGTGGTAGGGTTGCTTTTCCTTTCCAGTGCTGGAAAGTCACCCGTAAGTGGCTGAAGTGGAGGCAAACATCATGCATGGGATTATTGGTGTTGTTGGGACAGAAGGTGTGGATTCTGGACTTTTACAGGAAAAGGAGTTTGTGGCGTTTTGTGGTGGTGGCCAAGTAACAAGGTCAGGGTCTTCAGGCGGTGGTGGATACCCTTCTTGCCTGAGTATCCCGAGGGCTTCTTCATAGATTGGCAAGTGGTTCCTCTTCTTCTCGATCCCTACCCAGGGACCATTTTCCTGGATCGATTTCCTCTGCGGGCTTAAGAGGAGGCCTGCATGGAGTAGCAGGATGCTTACAGCCTCCTGCATGCTCTTCGCCATTCATCATTTTCTGGCATGGGATAGAACCACGTGTCACAAGTACATCCTGGTTCGCACATTCCCGATCCAGGAATATCCCATAGGAAATGGCCATCAATCTTGTCAGAATAGATGATATGTCCATTTGGCGAGATAGCATGAATCGGCAACCTCTTTTCAGCTGCTCCGAGAGTGATCATCATGGTGTGGAAGACTGGAGGTTTTCCCCCAGAAGATTCCTCTTGATCCGCCTTTTGAAAATAGTTTTGACAGCCCATCGGCAGACCTTTGAAAACTTGTTTCGCTTGAAACAAAGTGGTGCTGCCTTTTGAAGTTTTCATAGTTGCTTATCCATTCAAGCGGCATGAGCTGCAGGAGGTCCTTCTTTGAAATCTGCTTTGGAATCTGAACGATGGAGGGTGTCTCATCGTTTGAGGTGGCCAGACCATCAAGGCATTCGATCGAAACCTTTCTGAGTAGCAGATCAAAACAAAGGGTCTTGAAGCCTATAGATCAACCGGTGCCGCAGAGGCAGCTAGGGCGCTCCATCTTGTGGAGCCCCTATGAGCTGGACTCGCACTTTGAACCTGGTGGTCAAAGTGGGGTCTCTGAGGTGGACGTTGAAATTTGGGAACATGGTCAAGACAACACTTCCCGCATTTAGTGTCGCCAAAACAGCCCGATTGTGGCATGCTCAAGATTCTGGAAGGTAGTATCCAATAGGCTTACCCTGGCGGTGATAGGAAGTCTTTTTCTCCCGTAAAGGGAAAGAACTAGCCTAATAGCCCCAAGGTGAAGGCTAACATATCCTTCTCTCTGCCAAAGCCGGATGAGAGTAGGATTAATCTCCGTGTCAACATATTGTTCTATTGGTGGCTTGGAGAGCACATTCATCCATTTTTGTTGTCTGGATGTACTCTTTCACACCAGGTCTTGGAGTTGAGATAAGCTTTTTGCGGAGCCACTTGAATGGCCCGTTTTCTCTTCTAAAAATATTATAGGGACTAAGGAGAGGAGGAATAGAACTTTCTATTTGAACATCTTCAGGGACATAGGAATATTCTATGAGGTTTTCTATTTTGGAAGAAAAGGTTTTTATACAAGATTCTAGGATGGATTGTCTTGAGGTTAAAGATAAAGGTTTTTGGAGGGCATTATTTGAGGAGGAGGACGCCATATGTGAGTTGGGACCTTCCTTACTCATTCTCCCTACTAACATCTATAACATGCTCCCTGCTCTTTAGAAAATAAAGGGAATACCTCGGGCGTTTAGGCTCGATACCACTGCCGGAGCCCCTTATCATTAGCACATGATCCCTACTTTGGCAAGGCGAGAACTTCCTTCACTCAATAGCCTACTTATCGAGCCCCAGTTACTCATAAGGATCATATATCAACAATAAAGAGGACCGAAAAACTGGATCTTTAATCTGATACTTTTCTGATGCACAGGATCCTCTATTAGAGGCAAGTGCAGAGCATACTTCGTATCTGATATAGCCTTGTTATTTCCTTTATTTGGTTCAAGATCATAGGAGCATATTAAGAGAAAGAAGGAAAGAACTTTCAGAAGGAGAAGAGAGTTTAGAGACTCATGCTTATAGAAACACACTTGTATTATTTGATAAGGTTTCTGATTGATTTTACAAAGAGGAGGCTCCTTCCTTTATATAGAGAAGGAGGCTTACAAGACACTCTTAGTAATCTTACTACGTACTCAGCTTCTTCTACAAGCTTCTTCATAATGCTAACTTCTTCTACAAGTCTCTACTAGGCTAAGCATCCTAGTTGCTTGTCGACACTAGACACCATTAATTACAACAGGACAAACTTATTTATGACTATGGCCCACCTATTTATTACAAAGGATAAGACTTCTTTTACAAGACAACTGATGTTTGACTAAGATACTAAAAGACAAACGACTTTTCTACTACGTGGCTTCTTCTTGACGATTCCCGGGTCTTGAGCTTTGTTGGATTGTTGACACCCCTGCTACTTGAAGATAGGCTCATGGCTTGGTGATAAGTTTGCTCTCTCGTCTCTATCTACTCTTTTCCAGTACTTTCTTATCTCTTCTTTTAATATTATATCTTCAGGATCCATCATGTCTTCATCTGGGTCTTGGGAATCCTGCATGATTAGATCTTGCATTGAATTTTTGTCAGTGGTTGTGCTTGTCTGGCCTGCTTCAATTGTTCCAGCTGGTGCTTCACTTATGTGAGGAATCTCGGATAATGGATGATGATATCTAATGGTCGGATACAGTGGCATCATTATCATCTACACCATTGATTTCCTGCAAGTGAAAAATTAAATTTTCTTTATAGAACGGAGGTTCATTGTCTCGGACAAGTGCTTTCAGATTTGGGAGTAGTGTATACACCCTGGCATGGTTTTGTGTCCAGAGAAGCTTCGTCTGTGGATGCTGGAAATACGGTCGGTGGATAATAAAAACTGAGATAAAATCATCTAACTGATCATCTTCTAATTTCCAAATATTAAATCTGGATAATTCTCTGACAAGTTCTTTAATCCACCAACTAATAGGTGAAAACCATTGAAGAGCATTCCATAAAAGAGAAGAGCGGTTTTCCGGGTCTGAGAGGAATCTCCTCAGTTTAAAGGCAGGGCACAAGATAGGATATGAGTATAAGATGGAGACGCACCATAGATACCACATATCAGATTCTTCGAATGTTGTTCCCATAAAGATGGTAAAAATGGTAAGATATGGTGCAACAGGACTTAGCCAAGTGGGTTGAGGAACCAGGTTATGTGTTTGACCGATCTGCTTAGGTAAAGGGACATATGTGATCCGCAAATTCCCGTAGATATTTTGGTGTTAGAGGAGTGCCGGGAGAAATTTCAGGTGGGAAGGTTCTTTGAGCTATGTCTTCTACAGAGGAACTGGATGGATAAGTATTCATCATGATTAGTGGGTAACAGTGAGTGGAGGCGATGATGGTGATGGATCTGGTTTGGACTTGGTTTGGCCTGGAGAGGAAATCTGGGACAAGGTTTTGAGTTCCCTTTATGTGTTTTACAGAGAAATCATATCGGGAAAACCATTCTTTCAGTCTGAGTATTTGAGGACTTGGCGGGATTTTGTTTTTGAACTCAAGCAATTTCGGAAACGAGGAATTATCTAGATGTACCTCAAATTGGTGTCCTCTGAGATGGAAATCAAACTTCTGGATTCCATACTTGACTGCCAAGGTTTCCTTGTAGGTTGTATGATAGTGAAGCTCCGCCGGTTTGAACTGTCCACTGGCATGTCCGCAATAGAATTTTTGGCCTTCAACTTCTTCTATCAGGACGGCTCAAAGATCGGGTCACTAGCATCCGCTTGCAAAATCCGCTTTCCTTCTCCAGGTATCTTGAGAGGAGGTGGATTCTTTGCTGCTTGCTTCAGACGCTTTACAGCCTCAGTTTGTTCTGATCCCCATGGAGGAGCTTTTTTCTTCAGGAGCTTGGACAGCTTCGTGGTGTCTTTGGAAATATGTGGGATGAAATCCCTTATGTAGTTGAGAATTCCCAGAAACTGTTGGATCTGCTTTGTGGTCATGTTTTCATCAGGGAATTTTGGAAGTTCTTCAAAGAATGTGTGGCTGTGGCACATATTTTCCTTGAGCAAAGTGCATTCCCAGAAAATCTACTTCAGTTGTTCCGATCTGGGATTTTCTTGATGACAAAGATTATTCCATATTGGTCACAAATGTTGTAGAATTCTTCCAAAAGTTGCTTGTGACTGTGTTCATCAGGAGAGAAAAGGAGTATGTCATCAATGTAAATGAGAGCACGATCAAGGAGAGGTTCAAAGACTTTGGTCATGGCCTTTGGAACAGTGATGGGGCGACTTTGAGCCCAAAGGGTAAGACAGTCCATTGGTAATGGGCATTTGGAATACAAAATGCGGTTTTTGGTCTGTCTTTTGGGTTAAGGCCCAATTGCCAAAATCCTGACTTCAGGTCAGACTTTGAGAAAATATGGGCATTCAATATAGGAATAAAGAGAGTAAATCTTCTAAGAGGAAACTTATCATCTTTGAGGAATTGGTTTAGTGGACGATAATCGATGACAAGTCTCTTTTTCCTGATCTCGCCAGATCTTTTATTCACATGAAAAGCTTGGCACGCCTAATCGATTTGGTTGGTTCAATCAGCCCTTGCTTCAGCAATTGTTGGCATTCTTCAAATGCTGCTGCTCTGTCAGATGGTGACATTCCAGGATGAACTGCCTTGGTTGGATTGATGTCTTCATTTAATTTGAATGGCAAATCCACGAAGAATTTCTCATTCTTCCAAAGTGGATGAGGATGTTTGAAGAGATCATGGTCACAAGACTCATCTTAAGGAGTTTGTCCCTTATGTCTTCATATCCCAATGGTGCATCCGCAAGAGTAAACAATTTCGACAAGAGAATAAGGCTTGAACTCGCTTGAACTTAATCCCTTGAGAAAGGATTTGAAGCCGATGATTTTGGGTGTAAACATCCATGCCAATCACAAGATCTTTGTCGGGTAAATCTGTTCCAATGACTTTGGTCCAGATAATGCACCCTGGGAAAAATTTGATCCCAATCTTGTGTTTAGTAACCAAGTCTGTTTTCGAAAATCTTGCCATCCGCCGCTTTGAAAAATGAACACTGGATTCCCAAGCGGATGATGGGAGGATCACCGATTCATCAAAGTCTTCGTGTTCTCAGATCCATAAAAGCAATGACTTTGATTGGCAAGTCATACTTGGAGGGAAGAATATGAATCTCGATGTTCGGCAATGGTGGAACCGGATCGAGGGAACTGATTTCTGGATTTAGAAGTCTGGGGACTTCTTCTGCTTGTAAGACAGGGAAATGTTCTTCAGAACTGGAAGATTCTGACTCACTGCTTTCTTCAGAGTCTGTGTATTCTAGTCCGAAAACAGTTGAGGCATCTGGCTGATCTTGCTCATCATACCAGGATTCAATGTCTTCATCTGCGGCTAAGTCAAGGGAATGGACTAGCTTGGAAGCCTTTTCCCTGTTATTTGGACAATTTTTTGAAAAGTGTCCTTTCTTGCCACAAATGAAACATCGTTTGCCATCTTTTCCTCGAAGTGGCTTTCTTTTGAAGAACTTGACCTTCTTCTTCTTTCTTTTCTTGCTCAGGAAGACTCTGTTTTTCCTTTTGGCAGTTGGCTTGTAACGGCAGCTACAGTCTTTCTCTTTGCACTTGATCTCCATGATAATTCTTCTTGCAAGCCTTGGTGTATTTCTTTCTGTCTTTGAGAATATTTTCAAAGAGGACTCATGGCTACATAGCTTGTCTAATGCGACAAGGCATGTCCGTGGATTTCTCCAAGAGTCATGCTTACAACGTCTCTTTGCATGGTGGTGATCATTCTGAACATTTCTGCCTGGAGTTCTTCGGAGAGAGCTGACATAGGTGTTCTTAAGGCTAGGATCATTGTAGCCATTTAGTTGATAAAACCTTTGAGCCATTCTTTTGAAATGGCGCTCAAGATCAGGTTTGTTCAGAGAGCAACACTTCATGTCAAAGTATTCTTTCCGAACTTCCTTTTGAACAAGGTTGTGGTCACCAAGAAATTCATGATGGAGTGCGGCAATAACGATGTCGATTTACTTTCGGTCTGTGGAGTTCATCTTGTCTTACAGAACCAAGACTAAGATACCATTCCTTGAGGACTCTAGTCATGTGGGCACAGAATTCTTCAATGACTCGGTACCGATCAGCATCTGGTGAAACCATCTTAGCATCCATCCAGGCTTTAAAATCTAAAAACCTTTTTCTCCATTGAGATGGAGGGATATCATCAATGGTGAACAATGGTCCTCCAGATGGTGGAGGAGTATTGATCTCTTGAGGATTTAAAGATGACGATTGAGCCCCTCTTGTTGTCTCGGTCTCTGATTTGTAGCCATGAGGGTCCTAGTGATGTCAGCATACTCATCATCACTAGGGGTTTCCACAGATGCTTCGACACTCTGGTCATCGCTATCTGTTGGCTCTTGGTAAGCATGGGAGGATATCATGGCTTGAGACAGTGGGACTGTATCAGGGTCAACCTCTGAGGTCTGCATCTTTTTTGGAGATGGTTCGGGTTCAAGAGGTTTTGAATCTTGAAGTGGTTGTTTTGGAGAAACTGAGGAAGACTCAACAACTTCCTTCCTCTTTGGGTTTTCTCTAAAGGGTCGAGATCTTTCTCCAAAGAATGTGGTTTTTGGTGGTAGGTTTGGTGGTAGTAATGGTGGAGGCCTATATGGTTGTGAAGATGGTAGAAGGCTGGGATATATCTTTGGTGGTGGAGCAAAGAATGGGTCTGGCTCTGGCTGTTTTTGGAGTTTCTTTGTATATTCGTAGAGCTCTTCTATATTATGGCTAAGCCTCTGAAGTTCTCTTTCTCTTAGATCGAAAGCTGGGTCATGGATGTTCCGGACAGGAAGTTGTCGGATTTCCATTTCCAGGACTTCGATTCTGGCTTTTGTCTCCTTATAGTATTTCTGCAACTTTTCGCATACAAGATCTCCAAATCGTTGCTCTACAGCTGCCATGATATTATCAATCTGTTGATTGATTTTTGTCAGCAGCCTATTTTGAGCTATGGAGTTCTCGGTTTGCCAATTCAGAACTTCTTCAGCTTGAGTGAGAGGCTTCAGCTTGCCATCTGGTTGTACTTCAGTAGGCTGGACAAAAGGTTTAGTGTGTGTCTGGGTGGTAGGGTTGCTTTTCCTTTCCAGAGCTGGAAAGTCAGCTCCGTAAGTGGCTGAAGTGGAGGCAAACATCATGCATGGGATTATTGGTGTTGTTGGGACAGAAGGTGTGGATTCTGGACTTTTACAGGAAAAGGAGTTTGTGGCGTTTTGTGGTGGTGGCCAAGTAACAAGGTCAGGGTCTTCAGGCGGTGGTGGATACCCTTCTTGTCGGAGTATCCTGAGGGCTTCTTCATAGATTGGCAGTGGTTCCCTCTTCTTTCTGATCCCTACCCAGGGACCATTTTCTGGATCAGATTTCCTCTGTGGCTTAAGAGGAGGCCTGCATGGAGTAGCAGGATGCTTTACAGCCTCCTGTGCATGCTCTTCGCCATTCATCATTTTCTCTGGCATGGGATAGAACCACGTGTCACAAGTACATCCTGGTTCGCACATTCCCGATCCAGGAATATCCCATAGGAAATGGCCATCAATCTTGTCAGAATAGATGATATGTCCATTTGGCGAGATAGCATGAATCGGCAACCTCTTTTCAGCTGCTCCGAGAGTGATCATCATGGTGTGGAAGACTGGAGGTTTTCCCCCAGAAGATTCCTCTTGATCTGGCCTTTTGAAAATAGTTTTGACAGTTCCATCAGCAGATCTTTGAAAACTTGCTTCAGTTGAAACAGGAAGTGCTTTGTTCCTTTTGAAGTTTTCATAGTTGCTTATCCATTCAAGCGGCATGAGCTGCAGGAGGTCCTTCTTTGAAATCGCTTTGGAATCGAGCGATGGAGGGTGTCTCATCGTTTGAGGTGGCCAGACCATCAAGGCATTCGATCGAAACCTTCTGAGTAGCGAGATCAAAACAGTGGTCTTGAAGCCTATAGATCAACCGGTCTTTGCGGTGAAGCGACTAAGGCGATTCCATCTTGTGGAGCCCCTATGAGTCGGGACTCGCACTTTGAACCTGGTGGTCAAAGTGGGGTCTCTGAGGTGGACGTGGAAATTTGGGAACATGGTCAAGACAACACTTCCTGCATTTAGTGTCGTCAAAACAATTCCGATTGTGGCATGCTCAAGATTCGGAAGGTAGTATCCAAAGAGGCTTACCTGGCGGTGATAGGAAGTCCTTTTCTCCCGTGAAGGGAAAGAACTAACCTAATAGCCCCAAGGTGAAGGTGACATATCCTTCTCTCTCGCCAAAGCTGGATGAGAGTAGGATTAATCTCAGTCAACATATTGTTCTAAGGCCGGGTGGCTTGGAGAGCACATTCATCCATTTTTGTTGTCTGGATGTACTCTTTCACACCAGGTCTTGGAGTTGAGATAAGCTTTTTGCGGAGCCACTTGAACGGCCCCTTTTCTCTTCTAAAGACATTATAGGGACTAAGGAGAGGAGGAATAGAGCTTTCTATTTGGGCATCTTCAGGGACATAGGAATATTCTATGAGGTTTTCTATTTTGGAAGAAAGGGTTTTTATACAGGATTCAGGGATGGATAGTCTTGAGGTTAAGGATAAAGGTTTTTGGAGGGCATTATCTGAGGAGGAGGACGCCATATGTGAGTTGGGACCTTCCTTACTCATTCTCCCTGCTAACATCTATAACATGCTCCCTGCTCTTTAGAAAATAAAGGGAATAACTCGGCCGGGCGTTTAGGCTCTGATACCACTCTGCCGGGAGCCCCCTTATCATTAGTATGTGATCCTTATGAGTAACTGGGGCTCGATAAGTAGGCTAATGAGTGATAAATAATTAATATATTGATACACCTCATAATCTTACCATAAGATATATTATAATTCTCACCAATACAAAAATATACAAAATATACCCTTGTATCATAATACCCTAGCATTCACCTTAAAATTTTAGGACTGCTTTTTCTGCCCAAAAAATTTTTACTGCTCGCCAACGAGGGTGTCATGTCGTCAACTTACTGACAA
>JAVHNN010000155.1:20000-22500 GCA_031439585.1 Pterocarpus macrocarpus
CGAGTCACGCTAGCCAGGCCTCGAGTCACGGTGGCCAGGCCTCGAGTCACGCTAGCCAGCGCTCGAGTCACGGTGGCCAGGACTCGAGTCACGCTCGGCTCACGCTAGCCAGCGCTCGAGTCAAGGTGCCCAGGACTCGAGTCACGGTGCCCAGGCCTCGAGTCACCCTCGAGTCACGCTAGCCAGCGCTCGAGTCACGGTGGCCAGGACTCGAGTCACGCTCGGGCCACGCTAGCCAGCGCTCGAGTCACGCTCGGGTCACGCTAGCCAGCGCTCGAGTCAAGGTGCCCAGGACTCGAGTCACGCTCGGGACACGCTAGCCAGCCCTCGAGTCTCGGTGCCCAGGCCTCGAGTCACGCTCGAGTCATGCTAGCCAGCGCTCGAGTCACGGTGCCTTGGCCTCGAGTCACGCTAGCCAGGACTCGAGTCACGGTGGCCAGGCCTCGAGTCACGCTAGCCAGCGCTCGAGTCACGGTGGCCAGGACTCGAGTCACGCTCGGGTCACGCTAGCCAGCGCTCGAGTCAAGGTGCCCAGGACTCGAGTCACGGTGCCCAGGCCTCGAGTCACGCTCGAGTCACGCTAGCCAGCGCTCGAGTCACGGTGGCCAGGACTCGAGTCACGCTCGGGCCACGCTAGCCAGCGCTCAAGTCACGCTCGGGTCACGCTAGCCAGCGCTCGAGTCAAGGTGCCCAGGACTCGAGTCACGCTCGGGACACGCTAGCCAGCACTTGAGTCACGGTGCCCAGGCCTCGAGTCACGCTAGCCAGCGCTCGAGTCACGGTGGCCAGGACCCGAGTCACGCTCGGGTCACGCTAGCCAGCGCTCGAGTCACGCTAGCCAGGACTCGAGTCACGCTCGAGACACGCTAGCCAGCGCTCGAGTCACGGTGCCCCGGCCTCGAGTCACGCTCGGGTCACGCTAGCCAGCGCTCGAGTCATGGTGCCCAGGACTCGAGTCACGCTCGAGTCACGCTCGGGTCACGCTAGCCAGGACTCGAGTCACGGTGCCCAGGACTCGAGTCACGGTAGCCAGCGCTCGAGTCACGGTAGCCAGCGCTCGAGTCAAGGTGCCCAGGACTCGAGTCACGCTCGAGTCACGCTAGCCAGCGCTCGAGTCACGGTGGCCAGGACTCGAGTCACGCTCGAGACACGCTAGCCAGGACTCGAGTCACGGTGCCCAGGCCTCGAGTCACGCTCGAGTCACGGTGCCCAGGCCTCGAGTCACGCTCAGGTCACGCTAGCCAGCGCTCGAGTCAAGCTGCCCGGGACTCGAGTCACGCTAGCCAGGACTCGAGTCACGGTGCCTAGGCCTCGAGTCACGCTAGCCAGCGATCGAGTCACGATGGCCAGGACCCGAGTCACGCTCGGGTCATGCTAGCCAGCGCTCGAGTCACGGTGCCCCGGACTCGAGTCACGCACCCGATCAGAGCCTAGTCTGGCTAAGACTAGGGGTTTATATCGAGTCACATTGCCCGTGAACAACTCCAGTCACGATGCCTGGGACCAGAGTCTCCAAGGCTTGTACTCGAGTCACGTTGCCCAGAACTCGAGTCATCCTGGCCCGGGCTCGGGGCTTATATTAGGGATGATTCGATCTCGAGGAATATTCTGGTCACGAAGCACCAACGCCCAAACTCAATCCCTAATCCTCTTGAATGGGTATCAAGACACACATCCCCTTGCATCTTCAATAGGGCTCGGAAGGTTTGTGGGAGTAACCAACTAAAGTACCACTCACCAGGTCGGTTAGAAATTCATAAATGATGAATCAATGGACCAAATGATATGAAATTTGGAAGGCAATATGGAAATGCTATGGAGAACATGCCTGCAAAAATTCAGCCCAAAATTCGACCTCTAGACCCATTATCCGAATTTTCGGGACTTTCTCGATTTCGATCCATAAATCATAAGTGAGGAATGGCTGCATGAAATGATCTGAAATTTGGTGGGCATGTTAGAAATATTCTCTAGAACATGCCTGCAAAAAATCAGCTCAAAATTCGACCTCTAGACCCATTTTCTAATTTTTCGGTATTTTCAGAATTTTCGCCTCTTCAAAAATTCATAATAAAATATTCCCTTGGAGAAAAATTATGAAATTTTGGGGACAAGGAGATCTCATTTTTCTAAGCATGTCTGCAAAAAATTGCATCAAAATACGATCTCTAGGTCCAAATTTGGACTTATGTCTGCTCAGAAAAAAGGTATCTACTTGTACAAAATGGGGTTTTGCAAAATAGCCTATTATAGGGGGGAGGTGTGACTCGACCAAACCAGGACCCGAGCAGGCAAGGCTCGGGGCGCCATGGGCTACCCCCCTGGCGCATATGGGAGCCCGTAGTGCGTTCCTATATGCGTCTGCCCATGGCATGGTGGGTGATACTCATCCACTACCGAAATCTCGCCGAGCTCGGCCGATTTCGGGCGTCCCTCGGATCGTGGTGGGAATTGCGGCGTGGCTGGTTTGCGCATGGGTGATGCTCGGTCTATGCATCTC
>JAVHNN010000155.1:30000-32500 GCA_031439585.1 Pterocarpus macrocarpus
CCAGCGCTCGAGTCACGGTGCCCAGGCCTCGAGTCACGCTAGCCAGGATTCGAGTCACGCTAGCCAGGACTCGAGTCACGGTGCCCAGGCCTCGAGTCACGCTCGAGTCATGCTAGCCAGTGCTCGAGTCACGGTGGCCAGGACTCGAGTCACGCTCGGGTCACGCTAGCCAGCACTCGAGTCACGTTAGCCAGGACTCGAGTCACAGTGCCCATGCCTCGAGTCACGCTCGGGTCACGCTAGCCAGCGCTCGAGTCAAGGTGCCCAGGACTCGAGTCACGCTCGCGACACGCTAGCCAGCACTCGAGTCTCGGTGCCCAGGCCTCGAGTCACGCTCGAGTCATGCTAGCCAGCGCTCGAGTCACGGTGCCCAGGCCTCGAGTCACGCTAGCCAGGACTCGAGTCACGGTGGCCAGGCCTCGAGTCACGCTAGCCAGCGCTCGAGTCACGGTGGCCAGGACTCGAGTCACGCTCGGGTCACGCTAGCCAGCACTCGAGTCACGTTAGCCAGGACTCGAGTCACGGTGCCCATGCCTCGAGTCACGCTCGGGTCACGCTAGCCAGCGCTCGAGTCAAGGTGCCCAGGACTCGAGTCACGCTCGCGACACGCTAGCCAGCCCTCGAGTCTCGGTGCCCAGGCCTCGAGTCACGCTCGAGTCATGCTAGCCAGCGCTCGAGTCACGGTGCCCAGGCCTCGAGTCACGCTAGCCAGGACTCGAGTCACGGTGGCCAGGCCTCGAGTCACGCTAGCCAGCGCTCGAGTCACGGTGGCCAGGACTCGAGTCACGCTCGGGTCACGCTAGCCAGCGCTCGAGTCACGCTCGGGTCACGGTAGCCAGCGCTCGAGTCAAGGTGCCCAGGACTCGAGTCACGCTCGGGACACGCTAGCCAGGACTCGAGTCACGGTGCCCAGGCCTCGAGTCACGCTCGAGTCACGCTAGCCAGCGCTCGAGTCACGGTGCCCAGGCCTCGAGTCACGCTAGCCAGGACTCGAGTCACGGTGCCCAGGCCTCGAGTCACGCTCGAGTCATGCTAGCCAGTGCTCGAGTCACGGTGGCCAGGACTCGAGTCACGCTAGCCAGTGCTCGAGTCACGGTGGCCAGGACTCGAGTCACGCTCGGGTCACGCTAGCCAGCACTCGAGTCACGTTAGCCAGGACTGGAGTCACAGCGCCCATGCCTCGAGTCACGCTCGGGTCACGCTAGCCAACGCTCGAGTCAAGGTGCCCAGGACTCGAGTCACGCTCGAGACACGTTAGCCAGCACTCGAGTCTCGCTGTCCAGGCCTCGAGTCACGCTCGAGTCATGCTAGCCAGCGCTCGAGTCACGGTGCCCAGGCCTCGAGTCACGCTAGCCAGGCCTCGAGTCACGGTGGCCAGGCCTCGAGTCACGCTAGCCAGCGCTCGAGTCACGGTGGCCAGGACTCGAGTCACGCTCGGCTCACGCTAGCCAGCGCTCGAGTCAAGGTGCCCAGGACTCGAGTCACGGTGCCCAGGCCTCGAGTCACCCTCGAGTCACGCTAGCCAGCGCTCGAGTCACGGTGGCCAGGACTCGAGTCACGCTCGGGCCACGCTAGCCAGCGCTCGAGTCACGCTCGGGTCACGCTAGCCAGCGCTCGAGTCAAGGTGCCCAGGACTCGAGTCACGCTCGGGACACGCTAGCCAGCCCTCGAGTCTCGGTGCCCAGGCCTCGAGTCACGCTCGAGTCATGCTAGCCAGCGCTCGAGTCACGGTGCCTTGGCCTCGAGTCACGCTAGCCAGGACTCGAGTCACGGTGGCCAGGCCTCGAGTCACGCTAGCCAGCGCTCGAGTCACGGTGGCCAGGACTCGAGTCACGCTCGGGTCACGCTAGCCAGCGCTCGAGTCAAGGTGCCCAGGACTCGAGTCACGGTGCCCAGGCCTCGAGTCACGCTCGAGTCACGCTAGCCAGCGCTCGAGTCACGGTGGCCAGGACTCGAGTCACGCTCGGGCCACGCTAGCCAGCGCTCAAGTCACGCTCGGGTCACGCTAGCCAGCGCTCGAGTCAAGGTGCCCAGGACTCGAGTCACGCTCGGGACACGCTAGCCAGCACTTGAGTCACGGTGCCCAGGCCTCGAGTCACGCTAGCCAGCGCTCGAGTCACGGTGGCCAGGACCCGAGTCACGCTCGGGTCACGCTAGCCAGCGCTCGAGTCACGCTAGCCAGGACTCGAGTCACGCTCGAGACACGCTAGCCAGCGCTCGAGTCACGGTGCCCAGGCCTCGAGTCACGCTCGGGTCACGCTAGCCAGCGCTCGAGTCATGGTGCCCAGGACTCGAGTCACGCTCGAGTCACGCTCGGGTCACGCTAGCCAGGACTCGAGTCACGGTGCCCAGGACTCGAGTCACGGTAGCCAGCGCTCGAGTCACGGTAGCCAGCGCTCGAGTCAAGGTGCCCAGGACTCGAGTCACGCTCGAGTCACGCTAGCCAGCGCTCGAGTCACGGTGGCCAGGACTCGAGTCACGCTCGAGACACGCTAGCCAG
>JAVHNN010000157.1:0-11306 GCA_031439585.1 Pterocarpus macrocarpus
TTGATCCCCATATAATGAGCTATTTCACGGCTTGGTTTGTGCAGTAGATCTGACACCTTTTTACGAAGCGGACATAAGTCCAAATTTGGACCTAGAGATCGTATTTTGATGCAATTTTTGCAGACATGCCCAAAGAAAAATAGAGATCTCCTTGTCCCCAAAATTTCATAATTTTCTCCAAGGAATAATTTATTATGAATTTTTAGCGAAAATTGCGAAAATACGAAAAATTAGAAAATGGGTCTAGAGGTCGAATTTTGACTGATTTTCTGCAGGCATGTTCTAGAGAATATTTCTAACATGCCCGCAAATTTCAGATCATTTCATGCAGCCATTCCTCACTTATGATTTATGGATCGAGGAAATCGAAAGTCAGAAAATTCGGATAATGGGTCTAGAGGTCGAATTTTGGGCTGAATTTGCGGCATGTTCTCCATAGCATTTCCATATTGCCTTCCAAATTTCATATCATTTGGTCCATTGATTCATCATTTATGAATTTCTAACCGACCTAGTGAGTGGTACTTTGGTTGGTTACTCCTGGCAGCCGTACAGTGAAGATGGAAGGGGATGTGTGTCTTGATACCCATTCAAGAGGATTAGGGATTGAGTTTGGCGTTGGTGCTTGATGACGAGAATATTCCTCGAGATGAATCATCCCTAATATAAGCCAGAGCAGACGGGGATGACTCGAGTTAGACGCGTGGCTCAGTACAAGCCTTGGAGACTCACGGTCCCAGGCATCGTGACGAGTTGTTCACGGGCAATGTGACTCGATATAAACCCCTAGTCTTAGCGGACTAGAGGCTCGATCGGGTGCGTGACTCGGCTAGCATGACCGGCGTGACTCGCGTCCTGGCCATCGTGACTTGATCGCTAGCTAAGCGTGACTCGAGCCTGACCGTGACTCGAGTCTGGCGTACTTCGTGAGTCAGTCGAGGCGGCTTGACTCGGCGGCTGGCGTGACTGGCGTGACTCGAGGCACGGGCGCCGTGACCCAGGCTTCGCGTGACTTCGGCGTGACTCGAGTCCTGGCTAAGCGTGTCTCGGCGTGACTTCGAGTCTGGCCACCCGGCCGGCTGGCGTGACTCGGCGTGACTCGAGGTGCGGGCGCCGTGACTCGAGTCTGGCTAAGCGCGTGTCTCGGTCACAGCCCGCGTGACTCGGCCGGCTAGCGTGACTCAGCGTGACCGATCCTGGGCCCGACTCGGCGGCGCTGCACCGTGACTTCCGGCGCTCTAGTGACTTCGAGTCCAGAGCGCCGTGACTCGAGGCCTGGCCGCGTGACTCGAGTCTGGCTGGCGTGACGGCGTCGACTTCGGCGTGACTCGAGTCCACTGGGCACCTGCCAGCGTGACCCGGCGTGACTCGAGTCTGAGCCGCCGACTTCCGGCTCGGCTAAGCGTGACGGCGTGACTCGGGTCCACCTGCGTGACTTCGGCGGCTGGCGTGACTCAGCGTGACTCGAGCCGCCGTGACTCGGTCTTGGCTAAGCGTGTCAGCGTGACTCGGCACCTTGACTCGAGGCCTGGCGTGACCAGTGACTTCGGCCGGTAGCTGCCGTGGCGGCGTGACTTCGAGTCTGGCCACCGTGACTGGCGGCGCGTGACGGCGTGACTTCGAGCACTGACACCGTGACTTCGAGTCACAGGCACCCCGTGACTTCGGCGGCTAGCGTGACTCGGCGTGACTCGAGTCGGCCTGCGTGACTCGGCCTTGGCTCGAGCACGGCGTGACTCAGTCGCTGGCTAAGCGTGACGCGAGCACGAGCACCGCGGCCTCGGCGTGACTTGGCGTGACTTCGAGCACGAGCGCAGACTTCGAGCTGGCCTCGCGTGTCCGGCGTGACTTCGAGTCACAGGCACCGTATTTTGACTAAAGCGGCCTTCGCGTGACTTCAGCGTGACTCAGCGGCCTTCGCGTGGCGGCGTGACTTCGAGTCACAGCCCTTGCCGTGACTGGTAATGGTGGCGTGACTTCGAGCTCGGCGTGACTTCGGCCTAGCGTGACCGGCGTGACTCGTGTCTGGGCACCTTGACTCAGCCTTCGCGTGACCCGGCGTGAGCTTCGAGTCTGGCCGTGACTTCGGCGGCTAGCGTGACTTCGAGGCACTGCCCACCGTGACTCGAGTCCTGGCTAGCGTGACTTCGAGAGCCTGAGCTGCCGTGACTCGGCGGCTAGCGCGACTTCGAAGTGTGACTTCGAGGCACTGGCCGTGAACTCAGTCTTGGCTGCGCGTGTCTCAGCGTGACTTCGAGTCACAGGCACCTGACTTTCGGCGGCTTCGCGTGACGGCGTGACTTCGAGTCCACAGCCCGCCAGTGACTCGAGCAGCTGGCGTGACTCGAGTCCTGGCCACCGTGGCTTCGAGCAGCAGCTGACTTCAGCGTGACTTCGAGCACGAGCCTGCCGTGACTCAGCTGGCGTGACTCGATCCTGGCTGGCGACTCGAGCTGGCCAAAGTGACGCGGCTTTCGGCCCAGCTAAGCGTGACTCGGCGTGACTCGAGGCCTGAGCCGTGACTCGAGTCAGCTGGCGTGTCCGGCGTGACTCAAGTCCTGGCCACCGTGACTCGGCGGCTGGCTGGCGTATTTCGAGGTGACTCGAGGCTGAGCGCAGTGACTTCGAGAGTCTGAGCACCTGACTGCCGGCGTAGCGGCTGGCGTGACCGGCGTGACTTCGAGTCTGGCCACGTGATTTGGCCCGGCTGGCGTGACTTCGAGAGCACAGGCAGAGACTGGAAATCTTCGAGTCTTCGCGTGTCTTGGCGTGACTTCGAGTCCACAGGCACCTTGACTCGAGGCGGCTAACGTGACCGGCGTGACTTCGAGGCATGGGCACCGTGACTCTAGTCCTGGCTAAGCGTGACTTCGGCGTCGAGAACGCGTGACTCTCAGCGGCCGGCTTCGCGTGTCTCGAGTCTGAGCACCTTGACTTTACGGCGCTTCGCGTGATCAGCCCAGCGGCTTCGGGTCGGCCAGCCGTGCGCTTCAGCCAGCCTTTGCCGCGTGACTCGAGCACTGAAGCCGCCGTGACTCGAGTCTGCGCGAGCTAAGCGTGTCCAGCGTGACTTCGAGTCTTGGACACCTTGACTTCAGCGGCTACCTTCCAACCAGCGTGACTCAGCGTGGCTTCGCGTGACGGCGTGACTCGAGTCCTGGCCCACCGTGACTCCGGCGCCAGCTGGCATGACTTCAGCGTGACTTCGAGACACGCACCGTGACTCGAAGTCACAGGCACCTTATTTCGAGTCACGGGCACCTTATTTCGGCCGTCTAAAGCGTGACCCGGCGTGATTTCGAGTCACGGCTAGCGTGACTCGGCGGCGGCTGCGTGACTCGAGTCTGGCCCGCGCTGTGATTTCAGCCCAGCTACGCATGACTTCGAGCGAACGCTTGCGTGACTCAGTCTTCGCGTGTCTGGCGTGACTTCAGTCTGAGCACCTTGACTAGGCGGCTTCGCGTGACTTCGAGCACGAGCACAGGCGCGTGACTCAGTCTTGCTTCGCGCGTCGGCGTGACTCGAGTCTGGCACCTTGACTCGGCGGCTAGCGTGACCGGCGTGACTTCGAGAGCATGGGCACCGTGACTCGGCCTGGCTAGCGTGTCTCGAGTCTGAGCACCTTGACTCGGCCGGCTAGCGTGACCGGCGTGACTTCGTGTCTGGGAGCCTTGACTCGGCGCTAGGTTGCGTGACTCGGGGCACAGGCGCCGGGTGGCCTTAGCTAGGACCAGTGAGCGCGCCGGGCGCGCAACCCCAGAAACATGAGGAGCAATTATGTAGGCTGGGACGAGTTTTTGGGGAAGAGGGCGAGGAGGGAAGGGAAGGAGGGGCGAATCAGGCGACAAAGTGAATCTCGATGGATCGTGGCGGCAAGACCACTCTGCCACACTTACAATACCCCCAGCCAGCGTATTTAAGTAAATGCGCAAAGGATTACGCCCGCCCTTGGGATGGGTGCGTTTCCCGCGGCGTCCCGCCGGGCTCATCGCTTGGCCGTGAGCTATCGGCAAACGCTGCGTGCCTCTGGGGGCGGGGCCCTCTTGCTGATAAACAAGCGGGACGGCGGTATGTGCCTCGCTTCTGGCGGATTACGACTTAGAAGGCGTTCAGTCATAATCCAGCGCCGCGGTAACCACATGCGGCTTTTCAGCAAGCGCGATGACCAATTGTGCGAATCAGCGGTTCCTCGTACTAGGTTGAATTACTATTGCGACACTTGTCATCGGTGAGGTAAAACTAACTTTGTCTCAGCGGTCTAAACCCGACTCACGTTCACTATTGGTGGGTGAACAATCAACACTTAGTGAATTACGCTTCACAATGATAGGAAGAAGCGGGCATCGAAGGATCAAAAAGCAACGTCGCTATGAGCGGCTTGGCTGCCACAAGCGATTATCCACTGTGGTAACTTTTCGACACCTCTAGCTTCAAATTCCGAAGGGCTAAAGGATCGATAGGCCCACGCTTTCACGGTTCGTATTCGTCTTGGAAATCAGAATCAACGAGCTTTTACCCTTTTGTTCCACGAGATTTACTGTCTCGTTGAGCTCATCTTAGGACACTGCGTTATCTTTTAACGGATGTGCGCTGACCAAACTCCCACGACAATGTCTTCGCCGGATCGGTAGTGGACCGACCTTGGGTCCAAAGGAAGCGATGCCCGCCTCGCTTCACGGAATAAGTAAAATAACGTTAAAAGTAGTGGTATTTCACTTTCGCCGTCTCGGCTCCCACTTATCCTACACCTCTCAAGTCATTTCACAAAGTCGGACTAGAGTCAAGCTCAGCGGTCTTCTTTCCCAGCTGATTCCAAGCCCGTTCCTTGGCTGTGGTTTATTGGATAGTGAAGCCGAGGGACGATGGGAATCTCGTTAATCCATTCATGCGCGTCACTAATTAGATGGCCGAGGCATTTGGCTACCTTAAGAAGTCATAGTTACTCATGCGTTTACCGGCAGTTGAATTTCTTCACTTTGACATTGAGCAACGAGCGAAATCACATTGCGTCGGCATCGCGAGGACCATCGCAATGCTTTGTTTAATTAAGCGATCGGATTCCCCTTGTCGTACCCGGTTACGAGTCGTTCGGCCGGCGGGAAGGCCGGAGGGCCGTTCATTCGTCCCCGGCAAACCTTGGCGACCGCTCGCTCGCGGGAAGCGGCTTCAGCGATCGCCGGCCGGCGGGTTCGGGCCGGGACCCCGTGCCCGACCACCGAGCCAATCCTTTTCAGGGTTCACGGATCCATTTGCCGACTTCCCTTGCCTACATTGTTCCATCGACCGGTATTCACCTTGAACTGATGTTGCGGTTATGAGTACTGGCCAGGGCGTGGGAGGCACTCGGTCCTCCGGTTTTCAAGAAGCCAGCCGAGAAGCGCTGCGGTTCCTGCAGCGCGACGTCTGCGGTGCTCTTCGGCCGGACCTGCCCTCCGGTGGCCGTTTCAGAATGGGCCAGGCCGTTAAGCGAGAGAAAGATAACTCTTCCCGAGGCCCGCCGACGTCTGGACTCCCTAACGTTGCCGTCGGCGCCACGTCCGGTTGGGAATTTTACAACCCGATTCCCTTTCCGTGTCTGGCGCTCGTGTGCGTATCGACGAGCTTCCCAGTCCAGGATCGACCTAACCCGTGTGCAAGTGCCGTTCACATGGAACCTTTCCCTCTTGGCCTTCAAAGTTCTCATTTGAATATTTGCTACTACCACCAAGATCTGCTGACGGTAGCTCACTTTAGGAGAACTCAGCGCCCCAGGTTTCTGGCGACCGCCAGCATCTCACTACTCATCGGGGCATAGCGCTTGCCGGCCGGTAGGAAGATATAGGTCAGCGCTTCAGCGCCATCCATTTCGGGGCTAGTTGATTCGGCGGTGAGTTGTTACACACTCCTTAGCGGATTTCGACTTCCATGACCACCGTCGATCCTGTTGTCTTAATCGACCAACACCCTTTGTGGGGTCTAGGTTAGCGCGTGGTTGGGCGCAGTAACCCGAGCTTCAGGTTCATCCCGCATTGCGAGTTACGGTTACCAAAAATGGCCCACTTGGAGCTCGATTCGTTGCTTGCGGCTCAGCCCGGGCGCAACGCAGTCCTACCTGTTTAAAGTTTGAGAATAGGTCGAGGCGTTGCGCCCCGATGCCTCTAATCATTGGCTTTACCCCAGATAGAACTTCGCGCGACTCGGCTATCTGAGGAAACCAGGAGGAACCGGCTACTAGGCGGTTCGATTAGTCTTTCGCCCCTATACCCAAGTCAGGCGAGCGATTTGCGTCGATGTCAGCTGCGGGCCTCCACGAGTTTCCTGCGGCCGCCCGCTCGAGGCATAGTTCACCATCTTCCGGGTCGGCGAGTGTGCTCTCACTCGAACCCTTCCACGAGGAAGATCGGGGTCGGTCGGCGGTGCAACCAGCGAGAGATCCGCCAATTGGCTTCCCTTGCGCGCCTTCACGGGTTTTGCTCGCCCGTTGACTCGCACACATGTCGAGACTCAGCAGTCAGTGTTTCAAGGCGGGCGGATGAAACCCATGATGGCGCCCGGGCCGCCGGTGCGGAACCGCGCCCGGTAAGCGCGTGGCTGCGTTCCACGATCGCTGGCGATGGCGTATCGCGGGCTTGCTCGGCGGCCGGGCTTGGGCTGCGCGCCAATCCAGCGTCGGTCGGTGCCTCGAGCCGATTAGCGGGCCGGCTTCAGCCGTTCCACATCCGACCGCGGCATCGGCGGCCCCAATCCAACTTCCCTCCCGGGACAATTTCAAGCACTCTTTGACTCTCTTTTCAAAGTCCTTTTCATCTTTCCCTCGCGGTACTTGTTGCATTGCTCGGTCTCTCGCTGTATTTAGCCTTGGGCCGAATTTACCGCCCGATTAGGGCTGCATTCCCAAACAACCCGACTTCGTAACGGCGCCTCGTGGTGCGGCGAGGGTCCGGGCACAACCAGGGCTCTCACCTCTCTGGCGCCCCCTTCCGAGGAACTTGGGCGGGTCGCCCGAGGCGCTTCTCGGACTACAATTCGGGCCTTGAGGCGTGGATTCTCATGGTGGAGCTCTTCCGGTTCGCTCGCCGTTACTAGGGGAATCCTTGTTAGTTTCTTTTCCTCAGCTTATTGATATGCTTAAGCTTCGGCGGGTAGCCACTTTGACACGAGTCGCATCATGGGCGATCGGTGCCGTTGTTGGGTCACGGGTCGTGACTAGCGGAGGGACAGCGCCTGGCCCGGCCTCGGGTGCGCTCAACCGTCAGATGCATCGTAGCGCCTCCTCCACGAACCCGATTTTCGGCCAACGCGGCGCTTCGCTCACGGGAAGCTTGACATTAAGCCGCCAGCCCGGCGCCTAAGCGGCGGGGATTGGGAGCAACGATTGTGACACCAGGCGGCGTGCCCTTAGCCTAATGGCCGAGCGCAACGCGTTCAAAGACTTCGATGGTTCACGGGATTACGCAATTCACACCAAGTATCGCATTCGCTCGTTCTTCATCGATGCAAGGCGAGATATCCGTTGCGAAGTCGTTCTGGGCTTCGAGTGTGTTCTGGCGCGCCCGTGCGACACCGTTTTAGGGCGAAAGGGTGGCGCCAAGCGATTCACGACTTCCTTGGCGCATTCAGCGGCCGGAGTTTTGTTCTTTGTGTGCTTGGGCGAGGCCGCGCTTCGAAGCGTGATGCGTTCGACGGCGGCGGTCGGCTGCCGGCGGCATCGCTGCCGATGTGGAAAACTGCGTTCGCGGTCGTATTTGGATTGTGAGCATCGACAATGATCCTTCAGCGAGTTCACCTCGGAAACCTTATTCACGACTTCTCCTTCCTCTAAATGATAAGGTTGATGGACTTCTCACAGCGTCGTAGGCAGCGGACCGCCAGCGTCGCCGCGATCAGAACACTTCACGGACCATTCAATCGGTAGGGCGGCGGGCGGTGTGTACAAAGGCGGGGGCGTAGTCAGCGGTGATGACTCGGCGCTTACTAAAATTCCTCGTTGAAGACCAACAATTGCAATGATCTATCCCATCACGATGAAATTTCAAAGATTACCGGGCACAATCGGCCAAGGCTATGAACTCGTTGAATACATCGATTATTAGCGCGCGTGCGACCCCGAACATCTAAGGGCATCACCGGACTGTTATTGCCTCAAACTTCCGTGGCACTGGCGGCCATAGTCCCTCTAAGAAGCTGGCGGTGGAGGGTTACCTCCGCATAGCTAGTTAGCGGTGAGGTCTCGTTAGATTAGCGGAATTAACCGAGACAAATCGCTCCACCAACTAAAACGACCATGCACCACCACCCATAGAATCAAGAAAGAGCTCTCGATCTGTCAATCCTTACTATATGCGGACACAGTAAGTTTCCCGTGTTGAGTCAAATTAAGCCGCGAGCTCTCCACTCTGGATGGTGCCCTTGATCAATTCCTTTAAGTTTCAGCCTTGCGACCATACTCCCGGAACCCAAAGACTTTGATTTCTCATAAGGTGCAGTGAGTCCTAAAGCAACATCCATTTGATCCTGGTCGGCATCGTTTATGGTTGAGACTAGGGCGGTATCGATCGTCTTGAGCCCCAACTTTCGTTCTTGATTAATGAAAACATCCTTGGCAAATGCTTTCGCGATTGTTCGTCTTTCATAAATCCAAAATTTACTCTCGACTATAAATCTGAATGCCCCATTGTCACTGTTAATCATTACTCCAGATCCGAAGGCCAACACAATAGGATCGAGAATCCTATGATGTTATCCCATGCTAATGTATCCAGGCGTGAGGCTTGCTTTGAGCACTCTAATTTCTTCAAAAATGCTGTGGGAGATACGACCCGACGATTAAGGCCAGGAGCGCATCAGCCGTGAAGGGCGAGCGGCCAGGTGCACACCGATGGCGGACCGATCGACCCGACCCAAGGTCAACTTCGAGCTTTTTAAGCGCAACAACTTAAATATCACGCTATTGGAGCTGGAATTACGCATTTCTTGGCACGGACTTGCCTCAATGGATCCTCGTTAAGGGATTTAGATTGTACTCATTCAATTACGGACTCGAAAGAGCCGTATTGTTATTTATTGTCACTACCTCCCAGTGTCGAGTTGGGTAATTCTTGGCGCTCTTTGCCTTCCTTGGATGTGGTAGCCGTTTCTCGGGCTCCCTCTAGGAATTGAACCCTAATTCTCAGTCAGTCACACCACCATGGTAGGCCACTATCTACCATCGAGTTGATAGGGCAGAAATTTGAATGATGCGTCGCGGCACAAAGGGCCGTGCGATCCGGCAGTTATCATGAATCATCAAAGCAGCGGCCAACTGCGTTGACCTTTATCTAATAAATCGTCCCTTCCGAAGTCGGGGTTTGTTGCGTATTAGCTCTAGAATTACTACGGTTATCAGAGTAGTAGATACCATCAAACAAACTATAAGCGATTTAATGAGCCATTCGCGGTTTCACGATCGAATTAGTTCATACTTACATGCATGGCTTAATCTTTGAGACAAGCATATGACTCTTGGCGGGATCAACCAGGTAGCATCCATCGATGACCTTGCAGCAGAGCTAGTCTTTGCCAGGCCCAGGGGAGCTCGCGGCACTGCGACGGCGACAAGCGTCGTCCGGCTGACGAAATGTCGAAGGGACACGATGGGGAATAACACCCCACGTTCACCGCGTGTGTACGCATCGAGAGAACGGTGATTCATGCGGCTGCGGGAGCCATGGAAAGCGAGGACTAATGCGGATCGCATGCATCGCAAGCGATTCCCAAACTGACCCGCGGGGCGCCGGGATGGAAAGAAGGCGTGAGGAGGGGCGAATGCCGCCGGGGTAGGCAACACAAGAACCACGTCATGAACAGGGGCACTGCAGCTCACGGTGGCACTTTGAGAGAGTTTGCTCGCGGGCCGTTCGATGCCACGAGCAAAGAGCCGGCCAGCACTAACAGCCCGATCACGCTCGCACGCGCGCTCGCTAGACTCAACCACGGCCGGACGAGCCACACCCGCGTTGCCAGGCATGCGAGCATATGGAAGCTTATCCGGCGCCCGATCCGCCGCTAGGCATGGCATGGTCTCGAAGGGCCGATTCGAAACGCCTCAACTCCGATCGGCGCCGCGCATCGCTCGTGGGAATGTCATTCGGTTAGCCATGGCGGCGCCCCAAATGTCCATCCCCTGGCGAAAGCACGCTCGCCATTGCATCGAGGCGTTAAAGGGTCACCTGCGCGCATCGTTAAAGTCAAACCGTCAGCGTCATTGCGAGGCCCGCTGACACTTGCCGTCATCGACCAATCGGTGCCACGGCGCCCGGCGCCGCGTTCAGGGGTGTATTACCAAAGCTGCGGGCACCCTCGGCGGGCATCACCTAGCCCACCCCTTCGTGATGTGCCGCGATATAGCCATGGCCTCGGGACAGGGGCGAAGCCCGACTGTTCGCTCGCATTCCTTGAAGGATCGGTCGAAACCGCCCGGTTCCAATTGGGGTATCGCTTTGCGACTCAGCGGCACCTCGACAAGGAGGATATGCAACGAGCCACGAGAAGCGAGATGCCCCACAACGTGCCCCGTGCTGCATAGCCAATGCGTCCTCAATGCTCTAGATCTCGCCCATACGATTCCCATGGTGTGCCAAGGAGCCCGCACCAACGCCCCAAGGAAATCCCCGAACCAGCTACGTGCTCGGGGTGGAGCTGGCATATGACCCAACGCAGGGCTCGGAACCCAATCGGCACCCGGCCCGGGCAATGAATGCAACCGGAGGCATGAAAAACGTACCGATAGCCCACCAACATGCCCCGAGATGCATAGACCGGGCATCACCCATGCGCAAACCAGCCACGCCGCAATTCCCACCACGATCCGAGGGGCCGAAATCGGCCGAGCTCGGCGAGATTTCGGTAGTGGATGAGTATCACCCACCATGCCATGGGCAGACGCATATAGGAACACACTACGGGCTCCCATATGTGCCAGGGGGGTAGCCCATGGCGCCCCGAGCCTTGCCTGCTCGGGTCTGGTTTGGTCAGTCACACCTCCCACATAATAGGCTATTTTGCAAAAACCCATTTTGTACAAGTAGATACCTTTTACGGCGGACATAAGTCCAAATTTGGACCTAGAGATCGTATTTTTGATGCAATTTTTGCAGACATGCTTAGAAAAATGAGATCTCCTTGTCCCAAAATTTCATAATTTTCTCCAAGGGAATAATTTATTATGAATTTTTGAAGAGGCGAAAATTCTGAAAATACCGAAAAATTAGAAAATGGGTCTAGAGGTCGAATTTTGAGCTGATTTTTTGCAGGCATGTTCTAGAGAATATTTCTAACATGCCCACCAA
>JAVHNN010000158.1:0-32953 GCA_031439585.1 Pterocarpus macrocarpus
CCTCATGTGTTAGCTTTCAAACAACATTTGGAATCACTCAATTTGTAGTTGTGTAGGGTGAGTTACACCCTTCTTAACTCAGACTGCCCAGATGAAGGTCCTGATTTCTAGGTCATACTTCAAAAATTCATAACTATCTCTACACTAATCCAATGGCCTTATGTTATATATGTATGGAAAGCCCTGAATGTCTAGTTTCATATAAAAATAGATTCATGGAAGTTAAATAGCTGTAGACAGAGTCGTATATTCCGCTGTACGGATCACCGAGGAAAAACCCTACTAGCTACTTGAGTTTTCTATTTTCTTCAAGTTCTTTCATACCAATGCTAATTCTAATCATAACATACATGTATAATCAACTATAATTCATCATCATCACTTCAAATCTCATCAGTATCACAAGATATTTGTAACATCCTCCTAAGTACAGTACTATACTTAAGTCATAGTACCCCACCGGAGCTTGTTATCAAGTACTGAAAGGTACCTTTATCCTGACAAAGAACTTCAAATTGCCTTCTAAAACTTCTTGAACTATCTGGAGACAACACGGAAATAGTAGTGAGAATTATAAATTCTCAGTAGGATTCTCTAATTATCATATATAATGTCATCGTTGTCATCTCCAGTTTGCTTCGGTTTATTATGAAAAAGGTGAACATGCTATACAACTGCTTAATTTTGTAGTTCAAAATATAATGTCCGAAGCAAAGTTCATTTTACTCATACCCTTGGCATTTGGGAGAGCCCATACAACACCAATTTATGAACTATACTATGAATAATAACTGCGCATATTAAAATACACATCAATATACTTGATACATAATATCTGCACCTGCCTTTACTTGTATTTGAACTTATGCAAAATATAAGATTTGCTTTTCTTTCTTTATCTTCCTTTTCATCATAAAATCTTTACATGCCACATTCTAGAGTAGATCGCCATGTCATACCCCATCGAGCGTGATCGCAATGTCATGTTCCTTAGGAATTGTGGGATCTACATCTCTGCATTTACACTAGTTGGGTCATGCCATGTCTCATGTAAGTCCTATTCCCTATACTCACACTAGCTGGGTCGATGCCATGCCTCATGTGAGTCGGGTGCTTGCATATGCTTTAATCTTTAGTCTTTAGTCTTTAGCCTTATCGCCTCTTGGGTAGCCTGGCCTTGGAGCTTAGCTCGCCACTCCACCTGACCGCCGTCACACACCGACTCACCCACAAGGGGATTCACGTGTCTCTAGTCTTGGAGGGATCTCATTCTGGCCACGTGCCTTTAATTGAAGGGATCTCTTCTAGTCACGTGCCTCAAAATTGAGGGATCTTATCTGACCACGTGCATTGAATCTCTATCTCACTATGAGCCTCCAAGGTAGAGGGTAGCTGCTTTCACAGTGAGGGATTCAAAGTGCAATTGCCTCCAAGTAAAGGGATGCATATCTTTATCTTTTAACCGCTTTCACCGAGGATTCAATGTGCAATCGCTTCTAGGTGAAGCGGATTCACATTTTATCATTTAATCGCCTTTCACAAGGAGGATCTCAATTAACTGCCTCCTAGTGAAGGGATTCACATTTAATATGCTCATGTCTTTTCATTCTCATACATGGTCATGCATAGGCATGTTGAATGTACTCATATATATGCTTCATCATTTATTTTCATATACGTCATAACTCATATCATACTTAAATTCATCCTTGCATATAAATATTTCTAGTTTCATCGACTTCTGCCATAAACCCGATAAAGATAACTGGCCTGCTTTCCCATGAATAGTGTCAGTTCTCACAGCATAAATCAGCCATAGCAATATAATCAATCTAATATATCTATTAATGTAAAACTTTCAACCATCATTTCAAACCTTATATGTTCACTCTCACTTGAAACTATCAATTTGGTCATTTCGCTAATCTTACCTGGCTCATGCCTGATTTTGTATAATCCACCTTAACTTCTATTCAACTCTTTTTAAACCTGAATTTGGGATATGTCATACTGTATGTCTACTTTCTAACCTCTTTAGTCCTATATCATTTTGATTTATATAACTCAAGATATTTAACTTTTGCCTCAATCTATTCGGTCACTGGCCCGAATTACACTCTTAGAAGTAAAAATTCACTAAAAATTGAAACTAAGCCCAAATTATACAAAATTAGTCTCATATCAAAGCTAACAGGACAACCTTTCATTTTCAATAAGTTTCATTTCATTTGCTTTAGTATAGCTCGAGTTATACATCCTGAAATTCCACCTTTCTGAACTACTCTATTTTGGCTCGGTTTGGACATAGGGTAACTTCCTTGAACCACTGGGATCAATTGGGGTCATAATAAACTTGGAATTTCATATTGAGATGTTCCCTCATGTGTGAGCTTTCTAACAAAGTTGGTTTCACTCAATTTGGCATTGTGTAGGCTAAGTTACACCCTTCTCAAGTCATATTGCCCGGATGAGAGTCCTAATTCTTAGGTCAAACTTCAAAAATTCATATCTCTCTCAATACTAATCCAATAACCTTGTATGATATATGTATGGAAAACTCTGAATGTCTACTTTCATATAAAAAATTTTTTTATCAGATTTGATGGGCTATAGGTGGAGCCGTACACTCCGCCATACAGACTGCCGTGGAATTCCTCACTTAGGCAGCATCCCAATCCTTTACTTCTCCTAGTTTTCTTCTTCTAACTCTAATTCCAACTCAAGATTTCATATTAATCCTATCATAATCCATCATATACATCCAATATATCATCAAAAACATGAAGAAGAATAAAACTTCATGCAATCATACTGCAAAGGATTCAAGAACAGAAATAGAATCCTACCTCTTTGGAGTGTGATTTGAGCTAAGTGTTGAAGTTTGAATTGTTAGAACCTTGTTAAGCTTGAATGAGTGATGGAGTTGGGTGAGTGGAGAAGAGAAAAAGAGAGCTGAACAAGGGAGAAGACAGCATAGAAAATGGGGCTGAAGGAGAGAAAGAAATGAGTTATATAAGCTTGAGGTGGTAGCTAGCTTGGAGGGTTTTGATTGGCCTAAAAACACAAGGCTGAATTTCTGCCAACCTTCCCCATTTTTGTGGGTAAGGTTCAGCCATGTCTCCCACTTTTATGGCCAAATAGCTCTCCACGTCATCCCAAAAGTGGCCAAATAGCTCTCCAAGTCATCCCCAAAAGTGGAATTCGCTTCCATTCATCCGAAATCGGAATTGGTCATTATTATGTGCAAAGCTCTAACTCAAGGCCCCTTTTATTTGAGCTTGAGCTGAAGTCGGATGTCTGAACTCGCCCAACCTTATTTGACACTTGGGAGTAAATTCAGATATCAAGTCATACAGCCTTACAATCACCTAATCTCTAACTCCCAATTCTATCTCTAAGTTAATCATAGGCAAACTCGAACACCAATAGAAATGGAAAGCTCCTGAAATTATCTCAAAGATCCGAACTCATATCCAATCTAGTCGAGTTTAACTCTAAGGCGGGAACTTGTTACATTCAACTCAGAGTTAAGTCAGAAGTCAAAATAAGGATGCTGGTATGGTTAAGATCGGAAATCGAGAATTTGGAATCGCAATATCAAACCCAAATGCTTAAACCCGGAAGTCGGGATTTTTAACAACAAACTGGAAATCGGTACCAGATTAAGAAACCTTATGCTCAATCCAGAAGTAAGGAATTATACACGATGCTTGAGACTCTAAGTCGGAGGTCGGAACTCGCAGATATCTTGCTTGAAACTTGGAGATAATTTATGAGATCGAAATCGTGTACATTGTCTTTGAGACATTAAGCCTGGATATCTGAATCACGTTCATTTTGTTCGGACTTGAATGCTAAGTCGAAAGTCGGTAAATTATGTTGAAATTCGAAGATGAATTCGTGAGTCGGAAATAATCCCATTTTACCTGAAATTCGAAGGTGAAGTCGGATGTAGGACCTCATGCTCACCTTATTCGAGACCTGGACAGAAATTCGGAGATCGGAAATCATGTCCGTCTTATTTGAAGCTTGGGAATAGAGTATGAGGTCAGAACCCATATAAATTTTGGTCAAACTTAGAGACCAACTCGTAGATCCGATCTCACGCCCATTAACTCAGAGGGTCGAATCGTGTCTTATTCTGGTTGAACAATCAACCATGAAGTCGAAACTCATATCCTTTGTGTTTGAAGCATAAGGTAGGTCGAAAATTGAAAAATCAAACCAGTCCATTATTAAGTCGAAAATCAGAAATTCTATGTAGTAGGTCGGAAATCGGCGCTATAATATCCAAGACCTCCATACACCCCAAACCAAGGAAAGTAAGAAGAGAAGTAGGATTCCTACCTTGCCTAGTTGAAATTTAGTTGATTTGGTGCCTTAGATGGAAGCTACTCTTGATGAGACTTGAAGAGAAGTTGAAGATGGAGTAGAGAGGAGTGTGATTGGAAGAGAAATGAAGGGGAGTCAGCCTTTTGTATTGACCGAAATTGTTAAGGGCAAGGAAGGAATTAAACCCAAACTTGTGGAGCAAGGAGTTGTGTGATTCGTGGATTTGAGCAGGTTATTCAACTTGGTTTTGTGGCTACTTGGCTCAAAATGGCGCCACCTATGGGAGTTTTTTGGCTGAATCCTAGCCATTCATTCTAGGTTCTCATAATGATTCTTCTATTGGTCCTGGTTTCTAATAGTTTAAATTATCGAAATCTTACCGATTTCTCTTAAATCGGTAAAACCGGTTTTAGAAAATTTCTGTGAAGTTTTCTATGTTCCTAATCTAATTCCATCAAGCCTAATCACTTCTAAATCATACTTAATTAGCTTCAAGTGACTGCTTAATCGACTCGATTAAACTCCACTTATTCGAGCAAGAACCTAACAACTCCTGCTATTAACGATAAGATTTTTCGAACGTTACAGCAGAGGTGATGCTGGTGGGGGGGCCGCAGGAGCTGCGGGCACTGTGGGTGCTAGAAAAGGTGCAGGGTGTGCTATGTGTAAGGGGATAGCAAAGTATGGGACAGCAGGGTCAAACGCCGGGTGAAACAAGTGGGAATGCAAAGTTCCTATTACTAAAAAGTAATGGCAAAACGGCAAGAGCTACTATGTACAAAGTGAATCAAACATAGGTCATAATGCAACAGATGTCCGAATCTCAATGAAAAGCACTACCGCCATGTCTATCACTGTAGTTTGAGAATGACACTAAACATGAAACAAAGTGAGAATTTGAAGAAATTCTCAGCAGGAGTCGAGTGATGTATTTAAACTGACATCGCTTACATTCTTAGTTGCCTCAATTTTCATTTAATTATAAAAAAATTGGTATTAAAGTGAACTACCCACATTTATTAAGCTTAAGAAAATACTTGGTCCTGTGCAAGGTCAATTTTTACTTAAGACAGTAAAAGAAATGTAATAAACTATTATATGATAATATACAGAATAAAGAGCAGAATAAATAAATAGATAGCAGTAAATGAATGTAATAATCAATTTATAAACCGCTAACAAGGTACTCATTCTTAAACTCAGTGTCATAAACTTTTTCGTTACTTGGTCCCTTGGGAGTTCTTGGCCATTCAACTCTTGGGTAATAGTCTCCGCTTTCTTAGATCGAGCTCGCTTTCTATATAGGAATATCGGGTTTACTTTCCTCGACCTTCCCACGATCTATTCCCTTAAATTTAATCTCGGCTGGCCCAAGTATTATGGAACTTTATCATAACCTTTGTACATTTATTGAAAAATGCTCATGTATCTAAATGTATTTCATAACTCATGTATAGGCTTTGCCAAAATTTCGGCAACATGACGGAACGTGTTCGCTTCCTCATGAATATTTAGATTGAAGGAACCTTGTTTGAACTTGTAGATTTGATGGAGTATGTTGAGAGGAGAAGAGAAAGAGGATGTCACGACTCTAACTCGTCGCGGATCGCTACAGATGTGACAAGTCCCCACGCAAGCCTTCCATCATGCACTTTATAAAAATTTCGATAGAGTCCCCTTTGTAATTAGGATGTTTCCCAATTACAAAAGGTCACCTGCAACATTAACAAGTACATTCTTCTATTGGAGATCCAGGCATTCTTAGAATGCACTCCTTCAAAGACATAATGCAGTTATTTACAAGCACATCAATCTCATCATATATATATTTATAAGTATTCATCCAAAATACATAACTTAAATTATTTAGAAAACCAAATCCTTTTAAGAAATCCAACAACATTGTATAAACAAATAAAATACAATAGAATTAATATAATCAGTGAAGGCCTGACTGCGTCTGTAGTACTATGGAGCTACCACTATCTAAGAGTTCTCAAACATATACGCTACAAAATACCCTTAAATAGAGAAGGGCTCAACCACCAAAACTCTAATCCCATTATGGGGAAATGAAGGATAGATTCTAATTAAACATCCAGATCCTAAAAAGAGAAAGAAACAACAGGGTGGGTTTATGAAACTCAGTAAACATTCACAAAAAGTCTCCCAAACTAGTTTGCCAATTTAAAGGAAATCGATAAGATTTCAAAGATTTCAAACTATCTAACCGGATCAATAGAAATTATACTGTGAAAACTCCTGAATGGATGGCCAAGATTTAGCCAAAACATCTCCTATAAGCGCTACTAATCAGCCATGAAAGAGGGCAAGAAGTTGAGTTTGAATGTGAGATGAAATCCACCAATCACAATCTAACTTCTTTCAAAAGTCTTGATATAATTCCTTTCTTCTCCCCTTGAATTTTCACCCCTATAAGCTGCTGAGCTCTCATCCTTTTTCTCCTACTCACACTCATCTTCAATCGATCTTCATTAACCCTTCAAGCTTCATCACGAGTTTCTTCAATTCAAGACACCAATCCAACAAGATCTCATCTTAGAAAGGTAGGAATCCCACTTCTCTTCTTATTTTCTTTGATTTGGAGCTATGTAGGAATCTTGTATTTCTCATGATACTGATGAAATTTGGAGTGATGATGATGGATTATGGTTGATTTTACATGTATGTTTTGATTAGAATTGAAATTGGTATGAAAGAACTTGAAGAATAAAGAGAATTCAAGAAGTCAAGTAGGGTTTTCACTCAATGGTCTCAGACGTGGAGTGTACTACCCGCTACATGCTGCTTAAATTTGATGAATTCATTTTTATATGAAACTAGACATTCAGGGATTTCTATACATATAAAATATAAGGCCATTGGGTTAGTATAGAATGATTTATGAATTTTTGAAGTTTGACCTAGAAATTGGATTCTTATCTCTGGCAAGATAAGTTGAGAAGCGGTGTAACTCACCCTACACAACTCTAAATTGAGTGAAATTAACGTTGTTTGAAAGCTAACATATACTGAATATCGCATAAAAATTTTAGAGTCAGATTTGTTGCCAATTATTCCCAGCACATCAATGAAGTTACCTTAAGTTCAAACCAGGCTGGAATAGGATAGCCCAGTAGGGTCAAGTTTTAGGGCTTATATCTCAAAATATACTCGTGCAAATGATATAATTTGGAAAGCTTGTTCTGTTAGGTTTAATTTGGATATAAATTTTGTATAATTTCACCTAGATTTCTATTTTCAGTGAATTTTCACTTATAAGAGTGCACTTCTGGCTAAGTATAAAGGGCCTGAGGTAAAATGCTAATAACTTGAACTATACAAATCAAAAATGAGATGGGACAAAAAGGGTTGGAAACTAGACACATAGAGCTATGACATATCCAAAATTCAGGTATAAGTGAGTTGAATATAAGTAAAGGTGGATTTTACAAAATTTGGGTAGAGGAGGGTAGAGTGAACAGAAAACTCTGTTGATATGTCTATTGATTTTGACATACCATATGGTTAATAATGTTGTCAGAATTTGCTGTTTTACATTGAATTGCATACTTAATTGATTGTACTAGTAGCTTGGCACTATTCACTAAAAAGCTAATTTGATCTCATTATGTCACAAAATTTTGGCAAAGCCTATGCATAGGTTATGAAATACACTTTGATATATATGCATTCATGATTATGATGAAAGCTATAATAAAGATTCTATGATAAAAGATATGATGATTAGTCCATATTCCGAAAGATGTGACATGGTGATCACGCTCTAATGGGGTATGACATGACGATCATACTCTAGAATGTAGCATAATGATCCCACACCCTAGGGATGACATGGCGATCACATTCTGACAGAGTATGACATGGCGATCATACTCAAGGCTGTAGATGAACATATTCCTAAGGAGTGCGACATGGTGATCACACTCTACTGAGTATGACATGGAGATCGTGACTGAATATGTATGACAAGAAAAGGAAGACAAAGAAAGAAAAAATTATGTGTATCTACATAAATTCAAGTACAAGTAAAGGCATAAGGCATATTAAGTTTCTAGTATATTGGTGTTATTATATTTTAATACGCTGTAGTTATTGTTTATAGTATGATTCATGAATCTATTTTTATTGGCTTCCCAAATGACAAGTGTATGAATGAAATGGACTCGTCAACAATATGTTTTCGAACTATAAAATTAAACAGTTTATATAACATGTCCACCTTTTTCATAATAAATCAAGTAAATGGAAATAATAATGATGACACGATATGAAATTTTTTAGTGAATCCTATTGAGAATTTAAAATTCTTACTCCTATTTCCGTGTTATCTCCAGATAGTTCAAGAAGTTTCAAAGACGGTTGAAGTTGCTGTCAGATAAGGTCCGCTTGCAGTAATAAGAATAACTTCCCGAAGTCTCCAACCTTCTATCAACTTTATTTACTAATGGGTAGTACTCAAGAAGTTCTAGGCACCTTGTCCTTAATCGACTCAAAATATTTAAGATCTTTTCGAGAAGAAACCCTTATAACCCTGGAGGACGAGTAATAGGAGAATTACACCCTTGAAGTTCCTGAGGACAACGGGAGAGTATGCTATGTAAATCATGGAGATGGTCCACAATGGATGTGGATGTACGACATATTAGTCACTAAATTTGGATCCGAGTCCCATTCACTGAGTTCCAATTCAGTGTTTTGGAATAGACCTTAGTTGCCCCCACTCAGTTCTATAACATCCTCCTGAAATATAGTATTATGCTTAAGTCATAGTACCACACTCAGGAGTTGTAACTGTTACCTGAAATGGACCTTATCTCACAACAACTTCACCGCCTTCAAAACCTTTCGAGCTATCTAGAGATAATATGTAACATCCTGATTTCCGAGTTCGTTTCACGTTAATCTTCGAATTCCGACCTTATGCTTCAAACACATAAGATATGAGTTCCGACTTCATGATTGATTGTTAATAAGACATGATTCTCGACCTACGAGTTAATGGACGCGAGATCAGATCTCTGAGTTGGTCTCCAAGTTCGACCGATATTTATATGAGTTCCGACCTCATACTTTATTCAAGCTTCACAGAAGAGCGGACATGATTTTCGATCCCTAAACTTGTGTCCAGGTCTCAAATGAGGTGAGCACGAGGTCAGACATCCGACTTCACCTTAAGTTTCCATGACTACCGAGTTCATCTTAATTTAACGACTTCGACATTCAAGTTCAAACAACATGGAAGTGCTTCCGATATCCGACTTCATGTCTCAAAGAAAACTGACCCATTTCCGATCTCATAATTTATCTCCTTTCAAGCAAGATGTACGCGAAGTTCCGACTCTCATACCTCATGTATCAAAATACAAGACATAGTTTCCGACTCCTCGATTCGCATAAGGTTTCCTATTCTGGTACCGATTTCCACTTTTATGTAAAAACCCCGACTTCCGGGTTTAAGTATTTGGGTTTGATATTGTGATTCCGAATTCAAGATTTAACCTTAATAATACCCAAAGATCCTCGCTCCAACGTCCGACTTCACTCCGAGTTGATAGTTTAACACAATGGTTACAAGTACAGACCTCCGAGTTGAATGTAACGAGTTCATATCTTTGAATTGATTTCCAAGTCATACAGGAGTTCCGATCTCCGAGTTTATTCCTAGGGGCCTTTCATTTCACTGTGTTCCCGAGTTTGAATGGGGAGTTCCGAGATTAGGTGATTGTAAGCTGTATGACTTCCGATTTCCGAATTCACTCCTGAGTGTCAAATAAGGTTGGACAATTTCCGACATCCGGCTTCAGCTCCAAGCTCAAATAAAAGGACGCGGGTTCCGACTTTACACATAATAAATACGAGTTCCGATTTCAGATGAATGGAAGCGAGTTCCACTCTTAGGCGACGTGGAGAGCAATTTTGTCACAAAAAGAGGGCGACGTGGAGAGCATTCTGTCACAAAAAGAGGGCGACGTGGAGAGCAATTTGTCACAAAAAGAGGGGAAGGTTGGCTGAAATTCAGCCTTGTGTTTTGAGGCCAATCAAAACCCTCCAAGTTAACTACCACTCATGCCTATATAACATTCTCCTCCTCTCATTCAAATTTCACTTCTATGCTGCCTTATTCCCCACTTCAGCTCTCTTTTTCTCATCTCCACTCACCCAACTCCATCCAACTTTCAAGTGCAACCAAGTTCTATTTCCAAACTCAAGCCTAATCACACTCCAAAGAGATAGGATTCTATTTCTATTCTTGAATTCTTTACACTATGGTCGTATGAAATTTTAGTCTTCTTCATATATTTGATGAATTATTGGATGTATTATGATGGATTTTGATAGGATCAATGTGAAATCTTGGGTTGGAATTAGAGTTAGAAGGAGAAAAACTAGAAGGAATGGAGGATTAGGATGCTATCTTGGTGAAGAGTCCACGGCAGTCTAGATGGCGGAGTATACGGCTCCACCTAAAACCAGTTAAATCTGATGAAACTATTTTTAGATAAAAGTAGACATTCAGGGCTTTCCATACATATATCATATAAGGTCATTGGATTAATATTGAGAGAGATATGAATTTTTGAAGTTTGACCTAGGAATCAGGACTTTCATCCGGGCAGGGTCACTTGAGGAGGGTGTAACTCGCCCTATACAAATCCAAATTGAGTGAAACTAACCTTGTTAGAAATCTTACATAGGGGAACATCCCAATATGAAATTCCGAGTTTTATATGACCCCAATTGATCCCAGTGGTTCAAGGAAGTTACCCTATACCCAAACCGAGCCAAAATAGTGTAGTTCAGAAAGGTGGAATTTCAGGACTTATAACTCGAGCTATACTGAAGCAAATAGAATGAAACTTCTTGCAAATGAAAGGTTGTCCTGTTAGCTTCAATATGAGACCAATTTTATATGATTTGAGCTTAGTTTCGATATTTAGTGAATTTATACTTCTAGGAGTGTATTTCGGGTCAATGACTGAGTAGGCTGAGGCAAAATTTGAATATCTTGAGTTATATAAATCAAAATGATATGGGACTAAAGAGGTTAGAAAGTAGACATTTAGAACTATGATATATCCAAAATTCAAGTTTAAATGAATTGAATAGAGATAAAAGTCGATTATACAAAGTTCGGGCAGAACTGAATAGAATTGGTAGAATGACCAAATTGATGGTTTCACAAGTGTTAGTGGACATATAAGGATTGAGTTGAGGATTACAAGTTTTACATTGATAGATATATTAGATTGATTATATTGCTATGACTGATTTGTCTGTGAGAACTGGCACTATTCATGGGGAAACAGATCTGATCCATCCGTTATGCTACCAAATTTACGGCAGAAGTCTAGGAGACTATGAGTATTTGTATTACAAGGAATTTATGATATGAACAGCTATATAATTATGAATATGTATGTGAAAATTCCAAATGCAAGGATGAATTCAAGTATGATATGAGATATATGAGAATAAATCATGAAGCATATGTATGAGTACGTCCTGCATGTCTATGTTTGATTATGCATGAGAATGAAAGAATGTGAATATATTGAATGTGGGTCCCTTCACTTTGAGGCAGTTTCACATTGGGTCCCTCCCTGTGAAGTCAGCTAAAACTTGGGTCCCTCTATGTTGGAGGCACATGGTCAGATGAGATCCCTCTATATTGAAGGCACGTGGTCAAATAAGATCCCTGCTTTGAGGCATGTGACCGTAAGAGATCCCTTCAATTAGAAGCACACGCCGTAATAAGATCCCTCCAACCTAGAGGCAAGGTCCTTGTGGGTGAGCCTGCAGACGACGGTCACGGTGGTCGACTTGAGCTCACTGAAGGCCAGGCTACCCAAGGGTAGTAAAGGCTAAAGAGTAAAGGCTAAATACTAAAGACTAAAGACTAAAGACTAAAGATTAAAGTATATGCAAGCACCCCACTCACATGAGGTATGGCATCGACCAAAATGAGCGTGAGTATAGTGGATAGAATCTTACATGAGGCATGGCATGACCCACCTAGGGTAAGTACCGAATAAAGATCCCATATTCCTAAAGAATGTGACATGGCGATCACGCTCTGATGGTGTATGACATGGCGATCATACTCTGGAATATGGCATGTACAAATTTTATGATGAAAATAAAGATGAAGAAAGAAAAGTAAATTTTATGTGTATGCATAAATGCAAGTACAAGTAAGGTTATGTGCAGACATTATGTTTCCAAAGATATTGATGCCATGTACATTTTAATATGTTGCAGTTATTATCCATAGTGTTATTCATGAATTAATTTTGTGTAGACTTTCCCAAATGCCAAGTGTATGAGTAAAAATGAACTTTGCTTCGGACAATATATTTTTGAACTATAAAATTTAACAATTTGTATGGCATGTTCAATTCTTTTCATAATAAAACCGAAGCAACCTGAGATGATGACGATGACATTATGTATGATAATTAGAGAATCCTACTGAGAATTTATAATTCTCACTCCTATTTCCGTGTTGTCTCCAGATAGTTCAAGAAGTTTCCGAAGACGGCCGAAGTTGCTGTTAGATAAGGTCCGCTTGTGTAATAAGAATAACTCTCAGGTGCAATACTATGACTTAAGCATAGGACTGCATTTCTGGGAGTGGTGTTACATTAATGGTATTAGAGCAGCCGATCCTCTCCTGACTGAGGATTTGGACTGACTACATTTCAAAGGCACTATGGAATCCTTAGAAATGTCTTAGACGAATCTTATCTGCTCGTATAAGATATAGTGGAATTAGATATGCATGACCGCTTAATCGTGAATGTTATTAGTTATTATCACACTTAACTTATTGCTGAGCCCGATCAACTCAATGTTTTGTTGTGTGTGATTAGGAACTAATGGCTTCCAGGCGTGGTAGGCCACTAACTGCACTCCACCCAGAAATCCTCGCTAATTTTATGGACACGATGCATGAACCTGCTCATGCAATGCGGGAGCAGTCGTAACTCATCAAATGATGGACTGGGCTTGAGTAGCGGCCCGAGGCCAGCCATGGGGAAATCCACTTGACCTAAGAGCAGCATCGATTATCTTAAATTTGCCGAGTTCGTAAAAGCAACCGCTTTAGCTTCCGAGGAGCAATTGACCCAGATAAAGCTGAGGAGAGGGTCAAGGCAATGAAGAAGGTCTTTTTCTGGCCTTGGCTTGCACTGACAATAGAAAGTGGCCTTTGCCACTTATATGTTGGAAGCGGACGCCGAGTTTTGTAGAATGGCGCTAAGAGACTGTTTGGGGGACTCCAAGTTGATATCACTTTGAAGTAACTAAACATTCACTTTAACATAATTGAAATTTAGTAACATTTAAAAAATGCTACTCAAATATGAAAAAAAATATTTTTAAAACTCTTAGTGCAGAAACCGAAATATAACCTTAGTGAAAATATTGCCAAAGAGTTTTAATAACATTTTTTTTATATTTTTAGAAATATTTTCTAAATGTTGTAATTTTCAAAAAAGTATTGCTAAAAACTCTCTAAAAAAAATATTGATAAAAACTAAATATGTATTAGTGATGGTTAGAACTAATGCTTTTACGCTTGGACAAAAAAATGTAAAAGGTCATGCAGCAAAATCTTTATACTCATCCAAACATAGACGTAATAATAAATTTGAGAAGATATAATCTTTTGGTACATAATGTGATAGGATACTGAAGAGATGTAAAGGATGATTACTGTTAATTAAAATTTTGATATAAAGTGAATACAATTAAAGTTTAAAATTGAAGTCAATAAGTGTGGACGTACAAAACGTGAAAGTATATAAATGAGCAAATAAACAAAATAAGGAATAAGTACTTTGCACCGTGCCCTAACTTACTGCAATTCTCATATCGTAACTAGGGTACTTGTATGTATGGGTGTATTAGAGACGTGATGCGAGTGCCAAGCTCAACCAAATTAAATTACTAAAATTACATTTGTGGAACAGGTGCAATCCGTATTGTTTCTCGAACGACCTTACATACTATTATTAAATTGTTGACAGCTAAGAAAAAAGGGGGGGTTTTGTTTGCTTAAAAAATATTAAAATAATATGAGAAAATTATGAAGAAAATCAATAAATCAAAATAACCAACCCAAGAACTAATCTAATATTCAGTTATAGTCCTCATTATAGATCAAAAAGATATTTTTATCCTAGTTTCATAGTTTTGCCAAGTTGAATTGAAAGCTCGAACTCAACCTGGTATTCTCAATTAGGGAAGCTCCTAGAATTCAAATAATCAAAGATACATAAATTCACGAAACAGTTAAATTCACAAGGATCAAGACTAGTTTAAAACTAGAATATGAAAAAGCATAAGAACACGGTCAGAACTCCAAGTCTCTGCTTTCAAATGATAAAATCAAAATGAAGCAATCCAAATTTTTCACAAAACTCAATTTAAATCAACACAGGAGAAGCCTCTGTTCATCAAAATCAAAATTGAGAAGAACAAGAAGAGAAAGACAGATGAAACTAAAATAATCGATGCATTAAAGAACAAAGATTTCAAGACCAAACCAAATATCTTTCAAGGTTCTTGAGTTGATAAAAAAAGCTTAGCTCTTCATATAGCCTTGGAAGACATCAAAATAAAATCTTGAGAGTAGAAGAAGAAAGAGAGAAGACACGAAAAAGAAGGGCTCCTAAACTTGAGAGAGAAAAAGTAGTGTGTCTCTTTTTTTTTTATTCCCATTTTTCTATCTTCCCTTAAAAATAAAACCCTAAGAACAATAAACCCAATATTGCCTTCAGAGTCCACATGATGCTCTGCCTCTTAGCTTTAATTGGAGATATGATTTGCATTAATTGGAGATTTGATGAAAGATTTATGCCAAAAATACTCTACTAATATGTCCTACAACAACTGTAATTTTCAAGCAATTCAATGGCCCTCAAAACGTGGTCCTTTGGCTTAATGTCTTGAAGAAAAGTTGTAGCCCTATCTCTTAGCTTTCATTGGCACTGATTTGATCTCAATTGACTCTGTAGGCTGCTATGGCCCACCATCGCATACACTACTCAGTTCTAATGATAAATAGCTCATATGATTTTGTGACCCAATTCACCCATTAAACATCTAAATTAGCTTTCAACTTCTCATCAAAGTTGTAGAGTTTTCTCTTAACTTTCCTACCATGTAAAATATATAATCTTTTGACGCCCATAACTCAAGATATACCCAAAATACAAAAATACTATAAAATCCCAATAATGCTGAAAAATAGAATTAAGCCCAAACTCTTAAAATATGTCCAATGTTAATCAATTTAGTACAAGAGGTTGAAGAGACTAAATATAAGGATTAATCAATATATCAAAATATTACTTATCAAATTCCCCCACACTTAACTTTTTGCATGTCCTCATACAAAATCTAAGATAGGTCAGAAGGTTGAAAATGAAACACTAACTAAACAACTAATCTAAGACCAAAACACACCAACTCTAAAAATAGAATAATAACAATCACCAAAATAAACTTACTTTCAATTGATCTTCACTAGTGCCAAGTTTAGATGCAAGTAGAACATAGAAGGCATCAAGAATTCTCAACAAATCAAAAACACATCTACTCACCTCTCCCAAGTGCAAGCAAAGCAAAATCATTCCAAATGCATAGACCAAGCAAGAAGGACCTCACAAGGTAGTGTATCAAGCACCCTCAACTTTCAAGTGTGTAGGTTCAACCATAGCACTCAAACCACCTCATTAGAAAATGCACTACCATAGGCTTGCTTATCTTCTACTTCTCCATACCACTACTCCACATTATATGCACACACAGATCAAGAGGACTTTATTCAAGGTTGTAATGGAGCTAAGGTAAAATATGGGAAATAATGAGGATATAACAAGGTAAAACCAAAGAGAATAGGAGAACATTAGCAAAGACATGAGGTCGAGCTCTCCCCCAAATCCAAACAATGCACAAACAACTCTCTTTATTCCATCTTTTCTTACTTCAAAATTGCCCCAAACTTATTCTATTTTCTTTTTTTTTTTTTTGTGCAATAGCATGCACTTGCACCCCCGCACTTGCATTAACATAAACTCTAATGATAATTAATGTCATTGTTTTCCGTAAGGCTAGGTAGAATCATAGTTTTTCGCTTTAGACTTGTAAAATGCTAATACAAAGAATGGTCAATAAGGCTCAAGGGGGTTAAGCAAGGAATGAAAAAAATACAAGGATGGCTATATGGCTAAAGTGGCTAAATGAAATGAATGTCTCTATCATGTTCATATATGCAAATGAAAAGGTAGCCTCAAAGAGAATCAAGGCAAGTTCTAATGTGACAAAGTCTAAGAGAAAAAGACATACAAGAAAGAAAAGAATGGCATGTGATGTATCCATATAAAATATGGCTCAAAAGCTCGCAAGGGTCATGTCCAACACATTCAGTCCAAGCAAATCAAGATCAACCACAAAACATGCAAAGTATAAAGATGGAAAAGTATCATGCAATCATGTTGGATCCTCTACCCTAGAATGTCTCAAGTTTAAAAACTCAACAAACTCCCAAAAAAGAGAATGCAACAAGAAAAGAAATCCCTCCCCCACACTTAAATTCTACATAGTCCTCAACGTAGCTAGGAAAGAATCAACAAATCAACGACAAGAAAAATAAAGGAGGGAGAGAAACATCCCTATTACAGGTAGTGGGCCTCTTACAAGTGGGAGTTCTCTAGTATGGGTTCTAGAACCCTTCATGAAAGAGTTTGAGGTAATGTCCATTAACTCAAGACTTTATTAGTGTCCAGCCGGTAATCTCAACTGCACTATAAGGAAAAACCTTACTCATAACAAAAGGACCTATCCATCTAGAATGGAGGGCCAGAAATGAGCTTGAGGTGAGAGCTATAGAGGAGGACTTTCTAGCCGAGGGAGAACTCCTTCCTAGAAATCATTCGATCATAGGGTGCCTTTGTCATTTCCTTCTAGATTCGAGAGCTTTCATAGGCCTCCATGCGAACTTCCTCCAACTCTTGTAATTACAATCTTTGCTTAGCTCTAGCTTGAGTAAGGTCCATGTTGCATTGCATCATCGCCCAGAAGGCCTTATGCTCAAACTCCATTGGAAGATAGCATGCCTTGCCAAAGACAATCCTATAGGGTCATCCCAATAGGTGTTTTGTAGATAGTCCTATAAGTCCAAAAAGCATCCCTCAAGCCGAGCACTCTAATCCTTCCTACCAAAGCTTCACCATTTTCTCCAAAATCTGCTTAATCTCTTTGTTGGACACCTTAGCTTGACCATTGGTCTGGGGGTGGTAGGTTGTGGGCACCTTCTGCATAACTCCATACTTTGGAAGCAAAGCCTCTATGCTCTAGTTGCAAAAATGTGAACCTTGATCACTAATGATAGCCCTCAGATTCCAAATCGGCAAAAATATATGACCTAACAAAATCCACAACAACTTTGTAATTATTAGTTTGAGTGGCCTTGGCCTCCACCTATTAAGAAACATAATCAACAAAGAAGTGGTATGTAAATAAAACTAGAAAAAGTAAGAAAGGAGCCAATGAAATCAATACCCTATACAAAAAAAAATCTTACAAAATAGCATGGGTTGCTAGGGCATCTCATTCCTTCGGGAAATACTACCTAATCTTTGGCATCAAGCCACAAGACCTACAAATCTTATATGCATCATAAAAAGAGGGTAGGCCAATAAAATCCAGAGTATAAAATCTTTCTAATCAAGCCATTCGAGGCCCAAAGTGCCCATCACATGCAAGTGTATGACAAAAGCTAAGAATGGAATGGAACTCATTATTAGCCACATATCTCTTAATCACCTGGTCACTACAAAATCTCCACAAGTAAGGGTCATCCCATACATAATACTTAAACTCACTCTTAAGCTTACTAATCTGAGCTCTAGGATAATGTTCAAGTAAGGTATTGGCAACCAAGTAATTAACAATCTCAAAGAAACCAAGGTATAATGTTATGAATATGCAATAAATACTCATCAGGAATATCATCATCAATAGGGAGAGGGTCAAAAAGGGGACTCTCAATCTGGCTCAAGTGATCAGCCACAAGGTTCTTTGCTCCACTTCTGTCTCTAATCTATGTCAAACTCCCCGGAACAAGAGCATCCACCTAACCAATTGCAGCCTTCAGATCCGGTTTCTTCAAGAGGAACTTCAAAGTCAGATATAGTTAGTAAACACAACTACCTTAGAACCAAGCAAATAAGAAAAAAATTTATCTAAAGCAAAAATAATAGCTAAAAGATCCTTCTCAGTAGTGGTGTAGTTGGATTGAGCAACATCCAATGTCCTTGAAGCATAATATATTACATGTGGCATCTTGCCCACCTTCTATGCAGGACAGCTCCTACTGCATGATTTGAAGCATCACACATGAACTCAAATAGGAGTGTCCAATCTGGTGGCTTAATAACAAGGGTAGTGCTTAATGCTATCTTTAGCATGTCAAATGCCTCCTGACACCTATCATTAAAAACAAAATCCATATTCTTTTGTAGCAAAGTTGATAGTAGAAGGGCAATCTTACTAAAATATTTAATGAGCCTCTTGTAGAAACCTACATGGCCAAGAAAAGAACGAACCTCCTGCATTACATGCGGGTAAGGCAAAGATAAAATAACATCTACCTTAGCAGGATCTAAAACAATGCCTATACTAGAGACTACATGACCTAAAACTGTACCTTGAACTACCATTAAATGACATTTCTCAAAATTAAGCACAAGGTTAGTCTCAATGCATCTATGCAATACCTTAGCTAATCTATCCAAACATGCATCAAAAAGAATCATAGACAAAGCAAAATCATCCATAAATACCTCCATGCACTCCTCTAGCAAATTGGAAAAGAAGCTCATCATGCCACACTAAAACGTGGCTGAGCATTATAGAGGTCAAAGGGCATCCGCCTATGTTAGCTCCAATACTCTTCGTAAACCGCTCGTGGCTATAAACCGTAATAAGCATTAAGGTTTTGATGAATACCAAATCGTAGTTTGCTAATTTTGCTATATACGAACGTAATTGCTTCTAGAAGTGTTTTCTTTCTTTCAGAATCATGTGCATTATATGCTTAAGAATCAACAAAGCCGTGTTATCCATTGGTATTTTAATTTGAATATAGTTGATATGGAATATATGCTTTGTATACTTCTTAAGTTATCGTGGAAGAAATAGGAAAGAAGGTTTAGAAGGATGAAACAACAATATCGTAAGGGAAAGAGTGCCTCAAGAGCAAATACCATTCATCTAGAAAGATGACTTAGTCTAGAAGGAAAATCTCCAGAGACATGCTTTCATGAAGTGTTACAACCTTCAAAGCTTCCTTTGCACGCTTTAATAGACAAATTCAAAAAAGTCAAAAAGGTAATTTGACAGATAAAGAAGAGGCGCTGATAAGTCTCAATAGTTGGCAAACCAACAAATGGCTACTTTTCCACTTCTATGTAAGTCTTGAAGAACAGAAAAGGAAGGTTATTTTTCTCTATTCCTGGTCAGAGACTGCACTAAAAGAATCACAAGGATCAAGGGCTACAAGCTTCAACTATTATATTTCAACGCCTATATATGGCTGGAAGTCAAGAAAGTATAGTTAGACTGCTTTGAATATTTGCTATGTAAAAAGAACTTCATTCTTTCATCCTTCTCAACTATCTAAAGCACCAAAAAGTTACGATCATAACTTTAGTCTATAAGAAAATCTTCTCTTCCTGGTCTATAATAGATAATATTCTCTCCTTGAGAATTTAGAGAAGTCTCACACAAAGTACTTCATAGTCCATTCTCTGCTGAGAAAGTTACTGTGGAGTGCTCAAACAAAACATATTATTCACATCATTTGTATCAGACCTAGTAAAGGGTCAATGAGAAGCTTGGAGAGACTAGGAAAATACTACTCATTTGTGAAACATGGAGACGTTATTAAAATACTACTCGCTTGTAAAGCTTAATGAGAGGCTTGGGAAAAGACTACTCACTTGTAAGAAGTTTGGAGAAGCTTGGACAAAGAATACTGTGAGAATATAAAATCTCAACAAAGAAGTTGGGGACTAGAAGTAGGCAAATGGTTTGGCCGAACCAAGATAAAAATCTCTTGTGTGATTATCTCTATCTCTCGATCTTGTTATTTGATTTTACCACATAGGTTCAGCTTTGTTTAAACTTTATCTCAAACAAAGTATATTTCTGTTTTATATATAACTAAACTATTTTATAAATTAGCACAATTGCTTTCACAATCCAAGTTTTGAACCTAAGATAAATCATTTTACTAAAGTCTTCAGATACTAAAGTCTCTTAAAAGCATGATTTAACGCCCCTTCTCATGCTATCCCATCCAACAAAATTCTACAAACATAGGTGCCAAAGAGACATGGGAAAGTGGTATTTTCTGATCCTCTAGTGTTATATGAATCAGTACCTAGTGTAGCCATCCAAAAAGTAGTAGTAAGACTTCCCTACTATGCACTCTAGCATTTGATTAATGAATGGCAGGGGGTAGTGATCCTTTTGAGTTGCCTAGTTCAACCATCTATAATCAATGCAAACCTGCTAGCCGTTTCTACACCCCTAGTAGAATTAAATCATTTTTTCTCATTAGCTACAACTGGTGATGCCCATCTTCTTTTGGAATAATCCTGAATCAGCCTCACCCACTTACTACATGAAATTGAAGGTAGATGATGCCACTGTAGTAATACTCTAGTCACCTCCTTCTTTTCAATACATCCAATATTAGTAGATTAAGTCCTCCTTTGTAGTCGCTTTCAACTGGGCTTAGCTCCTCCTCAAGTAAATCCTATACATGCATGTGGAAGGACTAATACTTTAGGAATATCTCGTTATAGGTCCACCTAATTGCTCTTTTACAGTTGTGCTCTCTCAAAGACTTCTAGAGTAGTCTCTCGCTTCATGATCAATCAGAGAGCACTTCCTTGGCTATTATCACAAGTAGTCAAGCCATCGCCTCCTAGGTATGCATACTTTGTGTGGTTAGAAGAGATTTCAATTTAGCTTTATGGGCAACCTAGACTATAAAAGGATATGGTCGGATAGGATTAAAGCACACTTGCCGCATGAATCTCCTCAACAAAGATCAAGCACTTTCTAAGTCATCTCCCCATCAAGAATGTATCCATCTCAGACATCAGTAAACACAACTCAACACCTATTGAACTAATCTGGCAAAGCAGTAGTCCATTAACGAGCTATCCATACTACATAACTCCTGAAATGCCTCATTCAGATCATAGAACCTTTTTCAACCAAATCATCAATAAATAATATCTATGTGAAACACGTAATTCTTCTCCATGGGGTATTTCTATGGCATCTACAATGTTGAACCAATAATAATGCTATCAAATGAATTCCATGGAGAGGGGTACCTGCGATGTGCATCAATCTTAGTTATAGCTATCTTTAAGAAATGGCCACTGTGAATATTCCCCCACGAAGTTCCGGGAAGTTCCGACTTCATACATTCAAGTCCCCATGATTTTCACTTCATCTTCAATTTCACATAAATGTGGATAATTCTCTGACTTCCGATTTCGCTCAATTTCAAAGCACAAGTTACGAAGTTCCGACTTAATTCAAGCTAATTTTCGACTTGCGTACTTAACATTTCTAAGTTCAAACAACATGGACGTATTCTCATATCCGACTTCATGTCTCAAAAAGAAAATCCACCCGATTTTCTACATCCTGCATAATTTATTTCCAAGTTTCAAGCAAGATGTACTCTGTGCCTCCGGCATTAGACCTCATGTTTCAAAATACATGGTTTCCGACCTTCAATTGATAGTTTAACAATAAATGGTTAAGCAATTACCGACTTCCAAGTCGAATGTAATCTAGCTCCTACCGGTAGAGTTGAACTCCAACTAGAATGGACACTTTGAGTTGAACTGGATCTTTGAGTTGATTTCCAAGTCGCACATAACGAGTTAGATCTTCGAGTTTATTCCCATGAGCTTTCCATTTCTTAGTGTTCTCGAAGCTTGAATAGGGAGTTCCGAGATTATGTGGGATTGTAAGTCAGATAGACTTTCCATTATCTGACTTTGCTTCCAAGTTTTAATAAAACTGCATAAGTTTTCCTCTCATATCCGATTTCATCTCCGTATGTTAGACAAATGGCAATAGCTCTTACTTCCAAGCTGAACCTGGGCAAGTTCCAGTCTGATGATGGAATGGAAGCTAGTTCCACTTTGGGGCATTATGTGGAGATTGATTTAGCCAGCTAAAGAGGAAATATTGGTCAAACTTCAATCACAAAATTTCAGAACTAATCAACACTCATAATTCCAACTACATCTTATATCAAGGTCAGACTCTCCTTCTCATTTTGATCTGATTTATGCCTCCCTCTTTCTCTCTCTTGTTCCAGCCTTCTTCTCTTCTCTTCAACTAACTCCATCACTCCTTCTGCTTAACAATGTTCTAAAGATCTAAGCTTCAACACTTAGCAAAATCATACTCACAAAGAGTGTAGAGATTCCCATTTCCTGTTCTTGAATTCTTGCACTATGGAGTTTTATGAGATTTTATTCTTTTTCATGTATTTGATGATATATTGGATGTATGTGATGGATTATGGTTGGATTAATATGAAATCTTGAGTTGGAATTAGAGTTAGAAGAAGAAAACTAGGAGAAGTGGAGGATCGGGATGCTGCCTAAGTGAGGAAGCTCCTAATGACACCCCAGATGGCGTAGAGTGTACTATTTCCACTTACAGCCAGTTAAATTTGATGAGACTTTTTTGCCTTATATGAAAGTAGACATTCAGAGCTTTCTATACATATATAATATAAGGCCATTGATCAGTATTGAGAGAGATATGAATTTTTGAAATTTGGACTAGGGATCAGGACTTTCATCCTGGTAATGTGACTTGAGGAAGGTGTAACTCACCCTACACAACTCCAAATTGAGTGAAACCAATTTTGTTAAAAAGCTTACACATAGAGGAACATCCACGATGAAATTTTGAGTTTGTTATGATCTCTTTTGTTCCCAGTGACTATGGAGTTTGCCCAAGGCCCAAATCCTAGTTTGTAACAAAGTGTAGTTTAGGCCACATGACGACTTTCAGGACTTATAACTCGAGCTATAATTAAGCAAATCAAGTGAAACTTATTGCAGATGAAAGTTGTCTTGTCAGCTTTGATATGGCACCAATTTTCGTCTAGTTTGCGCTTAGTTTCGATTTTTAGTGAATTTTTATTTCAAAGAGTGTAATTCGGACCAGTGACCGAATAGGTTGAAGCAAAATTTAAATATCTTGAGTTATGTCAGATCAAAAATGAGACGTGGACCAATGAGGGTTAGAAAATAGACACATAGAGCTATGACTTATCCAAAATTCAGGTTTAAGTGAGTTGAATAGAAGTGCAAAGGTGGATTATACAAAATTTGGGGCAGAGTTGAGTAGAAATTAAGTAGAATCCACTAAATCGATTGCTTCACAAGTCATAAATAACATATAAGCGCTTGAGTTGGGATGGTTGGCCAAGCCTTACATCGACAGATATGTTAGATTGATTATGTACCGCTATGACTGATTTGTCCAATGAAAACTCGATTAATTATTCATGGGGAAACGGATCTGATTCGTTATGCCACCGAATCTCTTACTGTGAGAAATCTACAAACTATGAATGTTTATATGCAAGGATGAATTTAAGATTTATAATGAAGTCAGGACGTATATGAAAATAAATGACGAAGCATATGTATGAGTGCATTCAAAGATGTATATTCAGTACTGACCACGTATTTAACGTAGTTATTACATTAATATATTAAATGTGAATCCCTTCACTTGGAGGCGCTTGCACATTGAATCCCTTCCTGGTGAAGGTAATTAAAAAGATAAAGATAGGGTCCCTTCCACTTGGGAGCAAGCAGCCAGCACATTCAATCCCTCCTGAAAGCAAAAGCAAAAGATAAAGATGTGGGTCCCTTCACTTGGAGTGCTTGCACATTGGAATCCCTCCCCGTGAAGCGTAGCTAACACTATGAGATCCCTCTACCTTGGAGGCACTCGGTCGACGAGATCTCCTCTATATTCAAGGCACGTGGTCGACGATCCTTCACTCTGGAGGCATGTGACCAGAAAAGATCCCTTCAATTAGAGGCACGTGTGACCAAAATGTAGAGATCCTTCCAAGACTAAAGGCACGTGAATCCCCTTGTGGGTGAGTCAGCGTGACGATCGCTGGCCACGAATTGTCGATGAGCTCACTCCCAAGACTCGCCCAGCTAAGGATGGCAAGCTAAAGGCTGTACAAAGACTAAAGACCAAAGACAAACATACGTAGCACCCCACTCACATGCAGGCACAGCATCAACCCGGCCTAAAGTGTGAGCATGTGGATAGGACTTACATGAGCAGATGGGCATAACCAACTAAATGTAAAGATCGAACGGCTGAAGGTCCCATATTCCTAAGGATTGTATACATGGCGATCACGCCTCGAAGGGTAAGGACATGGCAATCACACTGGAATGTGTGCATGTAAAGATTTTATGATGAAAAGGAAGATGAAGAAAGAAAAGTAATTTTTTGCAGATTCAGCATAAATTCAAGTACAAGTAAAGGTATGCTAGATGATATTTCTCCAAAGATATTGATGTCATGCATTTGATTATGTTCCAGCTTATTATTCATAATATAATTCATGAATTGATTTTGTATGGGTTCTCCCAAATGCCAAGTGTGTATGAGTAAAATAAACTTTGCCTCTGGAGCAATATATTTTCGAATCTATAACATTAAACAGCTTACTATATGCAGATGCTTCACCTTTTTCATAATAAACCGAAGCAAACTCTAGACGCATAAATTCATTTATATTATGTATGATAACTCGAGAATCCTACTGGAGAATTTATAATTTTAATTTTATTTCCAGATATCTCTAGATAGGCGTTCAAGAAGTTCAAAGGCGATCAAGTTGTTGGGCCGATAAGGTCCGCTTGCGTAATGCGAATAACTATGGCTGCAGTACCAGCGACTTAAGATAAAGTACTGCACTTGGGAGTATGTTATATTAATGGTATCGTGAGCAGTTTGATCCTCCCCGACCTGAGGATTTGACTGACGATGCTTTCTAGTACACTGAATCCTTAGAAAATGTTTATAGACAAATCTTATCCGTTTCCAGATAAGATATATAGGGAATTAGATATGCATGACCACTTAATTCACAATGTTATTAGTTGCTATCACACTTAACTTATTGTTGAGCCTGATCAACTCAGCCGTTTTGTTACGTGTGATTAGGAACTAATGGCTTCTGTGGGGCGTGGTGTGCCACTTAACCTGCACTCCACTCCGTAAGATCTTGCTAATTTTATGGACACGATGGCGCGAAACGGCTCATGCAACGCGGAGCCTGGTCACCGTGAGCTCATCGATGATGGACCGGCTTGGGCAGGTGGTCTGAGGCCTGGCCAATGGGGGAAATCCACATGGCCTTGGAGCAGACTGGGACTATCTTAAATTTGGCCGAGTTCAGAAAGCAAATCCACCTAGCTTTCGAGGAGCTGACCCAAATAAAGCCGTAGGAATGAGTCAAGGCAATGGAGAAGGTCTTTCTATCAGATAGCTTGTACCTGATCAACAAAAGTTGCCTTTGCCACTTATATGTCGGGAAGTGAGACACGAAGCCTTGGCGGAATGGGCCAAGATCTGCTGGGGAACCGCAAGTTGATATCACTTGGGAGATATTCACAGATAAGATTTTTTATCGTAAATATTTCCTCAGATTCTGCACGTAAACGCGTTTAATTGGAATTCATGAAGCTTTAACAAGGAAACATGAGTGTTTGTAATATATTACCAAGCTCAAGAACTCTATAAATTTTCCATCATCTATCAACGCAACCTTGATTTGAAACTGAAATGCATCCAATTTGAAAGAGGGATTTAATCCTGGACATTTTAGGCCTCGCAAAGCAATTTAAGATAAGAGATTTTATTGTAATTAGCAAACAAAAGTCTATTAGTTGAAGAATATAATACAAGCTCGCTAATGCCAGGATGGATGTTTGCAAAAGATATTGGCACCTAAAGACCAGGAGTTTGTGCATATTCGCCACCAAAGAAGCCATTTCAACCTAATGGAAATGAAGGTAAGTTACCGCACTGGCAACCACTAAGCAAGAATGTTCAAAGTGTGGAAGGTATCATGGAGGAAGGCCTTGTTTGGCCAGAGTAAGGTATGCTTTAAGTGTGGAAAGCTAGGACACATGACAGAGATTTAATCGCCATCTGGGCTACCTATTCCTAAGTCTGTAATATCCAAGGTTGAAAGCCTGGAGCAGATCACTTTATCAGAGGAAATTAAACAAAATTAGGGATAACCTAAGACAAAGATCTACTTTTCGCTAATCTGCATATGTTAAGTTATATATCCTGGGTTTATGTATTTTCTTCGATTATATATATAATCACTTTTACTAAATAAATAGCAGTGTAGTGACTAAAATTTTGAGGACAAAATTTTTTTTAAGGAGGGCAGTATTGTAACATCCCTACGAAGTTCCTGTAGTCTGACTTCACCTGCAAGTCCCTACGATTTCGACTTCATCTTGAATTTCACATAAAATGGGATAATTTCCGACTTCCACTCTCACTTTCGAATTTCAGCACAAGTTATTACTCCGACTTAATCGTGCTAATTTCCGACTTGCGACTTAACATTCAAGTCCAAACAACATGGATGTGGTTCCCTATATCCGACTTTACGCCTCAAAGAAAAACAACCCGATTTCCGATCTCATAATTTATCTCCAAGTTTCATAAGATGTACTCGAATCCGACATCAGACCTCATGTTTCAAAATACATGGCTTCCGACCTCCGAGTTGATAGTTTAACACAATGGTTACAATTGCCGAATCTCCAAGTCGAATGTAACAATATTTGGCCTACTAGAGTTGAACTAAACTAGAATGGACACGAAGTTCGTGGATCTTCGACGATTTCCAAGTCGCATTAACGAGTTACGATCTCCTGCTTCATTCCCATGAGCTTTACATTTCGCTGGTGTTCTTGTGCTCTGGAATGGGGAGTTTTGAGATTATGTGATCAGGTCAACTGTATTACCTCCGACATCCGACTATCTTGCTTCCAAGTTTCAAATAAACCAGTATAAGTTTTCCACTATCCAATTTTTATCTCCGAGTGTCAAATAAATGGCAATAAGTTCCGACTTCTGCCAGAACCTGGGTGAGTTCCGATTTAAGATGGAACAGAAGCGAGTTCCACTTTGGGGACAACATGGAGAGTAATTAAGCTACAGAAAGAGAGAAACATGGCCGAATCCTTCAATAACAAAATTTCAACCAATCAACACTCACAATTCCAACTACTCTCACGTATTTGGGTTTAATCTCCTTCTCATTTTGATCCTGATTTACACCTCCTTCTTTCTCTCTCTTGCTCCAGCCTTCTTCTTCTCTTCTCTCAACCAACTCCATCACTCCTTCAAACTTCCATTGTGCTCTAACAATTCAAGCTTCAACACTTAGCAAAATCACACTCCAAAGAGGTAGGATTTCATTTCTCTGCTCTTGAATTCTTTGCACTACACTGTATGAAATTTTATTCTTCTTCATGTATTTGATTTATATATCTGATTGACAAAGCAATAGATTAAGGTTTATTTAATACTTAAATGTCATGTTGGAATTAGAGTTAGAAGAAGAAAACTAGGAGAAGTGGAGGATGGGGATGCTGCTTTACAAGAAATCCCATAGCAGTCCGTATGGCGGAGTGTACGGCACTGCCTACAACTGGTTAAATCCTGATGAGACTATTTTTTATATGAAAGTAGACATTCAGAGCTTTCTATACATATATAATATAAGGTCATTGGATCAGTATTGAGAGAGATATATGTATTTTTGAAGTTTGACCTAGGAATCAGGACTTTCTTATCCGGGCAGTGAGACGGAGAAGGGTGTAACTCACTCCTACACAACCTCAAATTGAGTGGAAACCAATTTTGTTGGAAAGCTTACACACAGGGAAACATCCCACAATGAAATTTTGAGTTTGTTATAGATCTATTTTGTTCCTCAGTGATTCGAGGAAGTTGCCCTATGTCCAAATCAGGCCAAAATAGGGTAGTTCAAGAAGGATAATTTCAGGACTTATAATTCGAGCTATACTAATGCAAATAAATGAAACTTATTGAAAAATGAAAGGTTGTCTTGTTAGCTTTGATATGGCATCCACCTCGTATGATTTGAGCTTTGTTTCGATTTTTAGTGAATTTTTACTTCCAAGAGTGTAATTCAGACTAGTGATCGAATAAAGAGGTAAAATTTAAATATCTTGAGCTATACAGATCAAAAATAAGATGGGACTAATGATTTATGAAAATAGACACATAGAGCTATGATATATCCAAAATTCAGGTTTAAATGACTTGAATAGATGGAAGGTGGATTATACACCCGGCAAAGTTGAGTAGAATTGGCGTAAATGACCAAATTAATGGTTTCACAAGTGTTAGTGAACATATAAGGTTTGAGTTGATGGTTGCTAGTTATACATTGATAGATATGTTAGATTGATTATAGTGCTATGATCGATTTGTCCGTAGAGAACTCCCAAGACTATTCATGGGGAAATCCATCTGATCCGTTATGCTACCAAATTTACGGCAGAAGTTATGAAACTATGAGTGTTTATATGCAAGGATGAATTTAAGTATGATATGAGTTGTGACGTATACAAAAATAAACATCGACAAGATGTATGAAGAGTATCTAAAGATATGTCTACGCATGACCATGTATGAGAACGAAAAGACATGAATATATTAAATGCGAATCCTTTCACTGGAGGCACAGCACATTCAATCCCTCCGCTGGGCAGCTAGTTATTAAAGATATGGGTCCTTTCACTTGGAGTAGCTTGCACATTGAATCCCTCCCCGTGAAGGCAGCCTAAAACTATGAGATCCCCTCTACCTTGGAGGCACTCTCGTCGATGAGATCCTATAGTTTGAAGGCACAAGTGGTCGATGAGATTCCTCAATTTTGAGGCACGTGACTGCAAAGAGATCCCTTCAACTAGAGACACGTGACTAAAATGAGATCCCTCCAAGACTGTGAGGCACATGAATCCTCTTGTAAAAAGGTGAGCCGGTATGACGCAGGTCATGGAGTTGCTGTCGACGAAGTTCCTCCAAGATCTGCTACCCAAGGGCAAAGAAGGCTGAAGATCAAAGACTAAAGATTAAAATATATGTAAATACCCCACTCACACTTATACTTTGCATCAACCCACTAGTAGTGCATTTAAAGATAGAGACTTAGATTATGCATTGCATTTGACCTTACCTAAATAAAGAGCCAATGACGGTCCCATATTCCTAAGGACTGTGGACATGGCGATTACGCCTCTATGGGGTATGACATAGTGATCATACTCAGAATGTGTGGCATGTAAAGATTTTGAGATTTAAAATATGATGAAGAAAGAAAAGTAAATTTTATGTATCTACATAAATTCAAGTACAAGTAAAGGCATGTGCAGATGATATGTCTCCAAAGATATTGATGCTATTGTATTTGATTATGTTCCGCTATATTATTCATATTATAAATTCATGAATTGATTTTGTATGGGCTCTCCTAAATGCCAAGTGTATGAGTAAAATAAACTTTGCTTTTGATAATATATTTTAACTATAACATTAAATAGTTTATATAGCATGTTCTAATTCTCATAATAAAATCAAGCAAATTGGAGATGACAACGATGACATTATGTATGTGATAATTAGAGGTCCTACTGAGAATTTATAATACTCACTCCTATTTCATATCTCTAGATAGTTCAAGAAGTTCCGAAGACGGCTGAAGTTATTGCCACATAAGGTCCGGGCTGTAATAGCAATAATTTGTGTGGTACTAAGGACTTAAGCATAGCATTAGCTTGGGAGGGTGTTACAGCCACTTGTAATATTTATAATAATACTGCACTCACCGGGCATCTCAACCTCCATTTTTAGAATATAGAAATTTCAAGTGTGAAAATCAACTCCTCGTATTTTAATCCAGAAACATCTTTAGTCACTCCAACTAGATGAACATTGGGCTCCTGCTTGCTAGTCAATCACAATACTAATTGACATCAAGTGGACCAATGCCCAACAGATCCAAAAGATAGACATAGGCATGACATAGATCAAGGCACTAACATCAAGCATAGTATCTCTTTCGAATTGACTTTGGCCTATGATGCATGGGATGCAGGAAGCAACTTTACGTCCCAGCGCTGTTTAGGTAGTGCTGGACTAATGCTGACATGTTCCTTCCTATACCACCTCGCTCATCACCCTTTAACTGCTCCTCTTGTATGTGCACAACTCCTTCCAAAACTTAGTGTAATTTCAGGATTTGCTTTATGGCATCCAACAGGGTATATCTACCTCCACCTTCCTAAATGTCTCCAACAATGCCTTGTCTGGACTATTCTAATTTCCTACTCGAGGGGCTCTCTATGGAAAGAGAGGAGGCACTAATGCTTTGGTTTTCAAAGCAACCTATTGGACTACCTATAACTACTATTTTCTATCTCAGATTTGACTTGCAAGTGCTTTCTCTATGGTTGTTTCATTCACTTTATTAGTTATAGTCACATTATCATCTATCCCCTGAATCGCCTTTTTGGTAAGGTCTTCCATGATCTAAAGCATAATGAGGCATTGATATTCCCTTTGGCTGGGGCCACTGGGATGGAATTCCAAGCTAAACTTTTAGACTAGAAGCTAGTTTAATAAGGAGTACATATGGCCCACCTAAGTCTACAAGTTTTGGATGGCAGCATTAGTCCTGTCTGGTAAGATAGGCTACTTTTCACAAGTTGTTTCATCATGTCCTTGAACGACGGGTCTGAGTGAGGTAGTGGATGGATTAGGTCAGCTGGGTAATCTGTTGTAATTCAAGGCACAACTGTCGCCTAACATGTAGGCCAAATACTTTATCAGTTGGAAAGGATATTAGTGATATGTTCCCATATCTCGTATTAGGGATGATCCTTCCAACCAGGATCAGAAGTGTTTGGATAAGGGATCATACCTCCGCTATAAGCTCTGCATTGAGACTTCCTTGGAAATATACTTGTGGTAGTTATTACATGATCCTCAAGCATTGGTGTGTCTTCAATAGCTGGAGGACATGTATCCATAGTAGTGATGTAAAAGCAATATGCCACAAACTCTAGCAGTGCTCTGCAAGTGTGGCAGCAGAGTAACATGCTGCCCTACAGCTAGTTTCCCTTACCAATGATGTCACTCATCACCCCCATGCTCCATCCTCTCCTATTCTAAATGTGTAATCCTGACTACTCCTCAAGTACCAGAATCATCATGAATCCGAATTGTCAAATTTTATGCCATATTTGCTATCAAAGCTCGAGCAAAGAGCTAGTGTCTTGTCAATGAGGGCTCGCCACTAGTAGCATCTATCATACTGGTCCATAGGTAGCGACCCTCATAGAAATATTGGATCAATAATTGGTCACTAATATGATGATGTGGGCAACTGGCACATAGCTTCTTGAACCCTCTCCCAATACTTGTACAAGGTCTCCTCAGAGTCGATTTAATGCCCCAAACATACTTTTTGATTGATGCACTGATGCTAGGAAGAACTTCTAAGAATAGTCATTTTTCATGTCTAGCCCCCGTGATAGCTCCCGGAGGTAGGTAATAGAGCCACCTTAATAGTATCCGCTAAGGAGAAAGGAAAAGCTCTAAGCTTGATATGATCCTCTTCAACTCCTTGTGGCTTCATGGTAGAGCAAACCACGTGGAACTCCTTCAGATGCTTGTGTGGATCCTACCTACAACATCGTGAAATTTAGGTTGTAAGTGAATTAATCTAGATTTCAACTCAAAATCAACATCAATATTATCCTAATATTGATTAAAATTTATTGGGACAAATAGGAACTTTACTTAACTGGATCCTATGAGTCGAGAATGTAGAAGCAAAACACTCACAACCAAAAATTTGAAGGATAGAGTGATTTGGATGTTTGTTATGTAAAACTTGAATAGGTGTTATGTTTGATAAACACTTGCTGGGAAGTCGGCTTAAAATATGAATAGCAAGGGAGACAACAAAGTTCCAAAAATGTTTTGGTAGATTGGATTGAAACACGAGCGCTCAAGTAATGTTTAAAATATGTTGGTGTTTCCTTTCTATAATACCATTTGTTGAGGTGTCTTAACACATGATTGTTGATGAATGATTCGCTTGTGTTAAAGAAACTAATATTGATTAAATTTTACTTAACGAAAACAAGTGACAAAACCACTAGAACTAACTACATATATTGATTAAAATTTATTGGGTTTTGCTAACTTCCACCCTCTTTTGTTGTTGGAAGTTAGCAATGTCTATCACATTATGATTAGACAAAATTTTTTTTATTTATTATATAACTTATATTTAGGTTATTATTATAATTTATCACTTCTCTTAGTAAAAATAAATTCAAAAAAAATTTTTCTCTTCTCTTCTCATATATGGTTG